>JAGVSQ010003791.1:0-20752 GCA_022683975.1 Rhyacophila evoluta
CCCGGGTTTCGCCTTTCGGCATCTTCAGGCTACATTATATGTGGGCAGTGAGCAAGTAATTAATTAACATAAGGAACATTCCCCAATAGTCCAGCTAACAGTGATCTCACATATGGAAGTTAACCAGTTTTAAATGATTTAGAAATTAGTCTTATCCTACAAAAAAACTAATAAATGATGAAATACGTTGTCCACTGTAGAAAAAAAACTGACATAACTCTCAGTTTTTTTTTTTAAAATAGCTTTTTTCAATAGTCACAATGTATATGTATAGTTTTATATACGTTCTGTCAAAGAAAAATACGCTAAAAATGTTGAATTGATGCCAAAATTTAGTCTTTAAGTTTCACTAGAAAAGCGGACTTCCAAGTCATCAATTTATTTAGTTTTCTTAAATAAATTATTAAATTAATATCACCATGAGTAAATAAAATACCAATTTAAGCTTTCGTGTACTTTAAAGTAGTGTTTATTAAATGTTTTTACTTTGGCACGAAATTATTAAATAAACGATTTTTGTTAAATCTTTTGGGTCACGCTATATTTCCTTATTGATTATTAAAGTAAATTCATTAATCACCCTTTTATAAATATAAGACATTTAAAAATAATGTATTTTTATATTGATAGATAAACCTGGATAAGTGCTTCGCCCTCGACGACCTTAAAAAGGCTTACAAGAAATTATTTTCACATTCAATATTTACAATGATTTTTGGCATCAAAGAAAAATATTCTTGTTATAACAAACTAAAAGCGCTTTCGGGCCGTAATATAACATATTTTCTAAAAGCTTCTAGAAGCACGTGAAAGAAAATAAAAAAGCTCATTGAGTATTACGAGCGCAGTAAATTCTTTACCAAATCATTAAAATCGGTTAGATACGAAATAATTGCGTGTTTATGTTTCTTGTTTTATGATATTACTAGCTTTATTATCCTGCGTCGCTATTGGCAGATTAAAACTTAATCTTTATTCAAATTAATCTAATTCATAATTTCATTACAATACTTGGCTGTATTCAATATTTTTAGTATCTTATTGATCATAAGTGACTAAAAATCAGTGTTAAAAGGAAAAATAGTTGACCTGGAAATGGCGATAAAAATGATATATAAAAATTAACGTCGTTACTTTTCACCACTTGGAAGAAGTTCTCGTAATGGACATGCATACACATGTATTCCCTACTTTATGATATAGGATCTATTTAAAAACATTTAATAACAGCAGCTTAAATGTCTATGTATATTAATATATTTTTTAATATATTCGCTCTCAACATGTAGCATATGGATCTACACAGTGTGAAGATTTTCACCCTGAAAAGAGGAGTGTATAGATCTCCGCAATGTTAAAACATCTTGAAAAATTATTTTTCACGCGGATTGTTTGTCAGACAAATACACTGCCCAATAGGCATCCGGTTCTGCATTTAGCGGATTTTTAAAATCCCACTGATGGGGAATCGAGCCCGCATTCCCCAGATTGCAAGGCCTTCTTTTTTCAGTTATAGTATTTTATTTATAGCACTGCAATCTCAAACGGGCTTTACAATGAAGTTTACCCTTTTATTGTGTACGTTTCTCTGTTTGTAAATATTATGTGGCGTATTTCATTAATTGCAGGTTTAATTCCCATCTGTCAGATTTCAAAAAATCCGAAAAATACAGGACTGGATGCCCATTGGGTTAAGAAATTGTCTGACTAACAATTTTCGTAAAAAATAATCTGTAAAGACGTCTTCGCGTTGCGGAGATCCATATACTCCTCTTTCGGAGTGGATATCTTCACACTGTGTATATCTATATGCTCCATGTTGGGAGTGAACATGATGTAAAAAAATAAATAATAATAATTGAGGATGGTATTTCCAAAGCGAACCTATTCCATTTCGTAAACATTGAAAAGATAAAATTTTTGTACAATATAGCCACATAACATATTTTTAAATGTGTATTTTTATTTTTGATGTCTTTGAAATCGGGGTTTTCTAGTGGTCTGCATATCAAATGGCTGTTTTATATAAAAAATACTTGTTGAAGTATGTAAATGCATGTTAATGAAAGTATATAAACAGTAAATTTACCGCGAATAAGAAAGCTTTCTAATGAAAGAAAAGCTTCGTTGCTGTGGAAGCTAAAAAAACCAGAAAAACTAAAACTTGAAAGGAATTTTTTAAAGTAGAGTAATTTGGATTGGACAAGCCACAGCCGGTCACGACTGACGATGAACAATATTTCTTCGGTAATGATAATCATCCACATTTAATATATTTACCATAGTTTGGATTATTCGTGTTTTTCGCTAAATCAAGAGTACACTGTAATTTATTCTTTTTACAAGAACTAATTAATTGCCTGATAGTCGTTCCACGTAAAAAAAAGCTTGCAGAATAAATAACGAATCAAAAATGTGATGTCATGTGTGAAAATGAAATATACTGAAAACATGCGACATCTGCAAAAGTCCCCTACATTAAAGTAATATTCTTCAAGCTGTTTTAAATAAATTTGAATTATTTCTAAAAATAGTTGTTTTATATTAAAAATATGATTATTCACGATAAGTATTGTGAAAGCGTTTTTGTATTTGGCGTGCAAAATGATTGTCTCCATACTTAGGAATAAATTCATGTCAAGGTTTATGAAATCACTTAAGCTAGAGAGGCAAACACAACGAGATTTACGTCACTTAAGATTTGTTTAACGATTTTTGTGCGAGAAATCTGAATTGTTTTCAAAGTTAAAATGTTTTGTTTACTGCTATATACCAGCGGTTCACAACCTTCGTATATCTCTGCAATTCGTATCGCTAAATTCTATCCCTCACATTAACTATTATTACAAATTTATTAAACAATACATTCTGTAATTCGTTATATTTACAAAATAATTATGGGTATATTTATTTATTTACGTCGCTATGAATTGAGTGGAGCTTATGGATTACACAGTGTGAAGGTGTGCGCTCCGAAAGTGTAGTAAATGGATCATTGCAATATGCCTGACAGATTATTTTTCATGAGAATTAGTTTGCAGCATTTTTGACTTAGAAAGAAAACTAAAAGATGTAGGAATCGAACTTGCATTTCCCGGGTGTTAGACGCGCATGCTAATCTCTACGCTATCAGGGAGACAGTTATATAGTGTACAGTGATAAAAGCGAAAACACTGTTTGTTTTATTTTAAATAGTGTTTTTATATCATGTTGTCAATATTTTAAACATCTTAATTCTTACCACAAACTCAACGAATTGAATAAATCAATTAATATCTAGTATTAATTAAGAACATTTTTATACCATATCCGCTTAGAAATTATAGTCTGTGGAACTCGGCAGTATGAAAAAAACATATGCATAAAGATACAATATGAATCTTCACACTGACTTTACTTGTCTATATTAAATAGATTGTGGAAAGGAAAAAGCACGTAATCCACATTGAAAAAAATTTACAAGATGCACAAATACATTTATTTAATGATTTTGAGCCAACGTCAAAACATTACATAGACACAGCCTTGAAGTTCATGAAGACTAAAACTGATGTCTAATTTACTCAGTATGATATGAATTAAAAAAGTAATTTAAGAAAAATCAGTAAGATTGATTAAGTGGAAGCTCTTTTTCCTGGTCGCTAATTTTACAGGATACGTTGTTTTCAAACTTAATTAAATTCAGACACTAATTCGGCATTTTCAGATTATATCCTTTTGATAGAACGTATATTACACTATACTAATCGAATAATTCTACCAACAAAATTAAGAGTTACTTAAAACTGCTAAACTTCCATATGTGAGATCACTGTTAGCGAACCGAGTTTCGCCTTTCGCCATCTTCAGGCTACATTATATGTGGGCAGTGAGCGAACATATAACAAACTACGTAGTATATACAGCTAAATAATTTCGAATTTAAAATCAATTCCCATCAAGCATCATCAGTCGAAAATATTAATTATTAAGGGCTACGTCCTTTTTCTACTATAATATCAGTCAGATATAATAAATAGTTTTTGAATGACAGTTTCCACACAACTAAATTACTTTCGAAAATATGACACATTTCGTATAAGACAGATTTTGAAGGGAAAAATATTTTCAATACAAAGTGAGACGTTTAAATATATGAATATATGTTATGTGCGCTTATCAAAATTCGCACATATGCCGCCAGAATTTGCAAGTCGAGTGAGCTTTTCGCCAACAGTTATGGAATAGAGAGAGAGCTTCGTACAACATTCCGATGTTTATATTATATTTGTATGGAAATTATTCGCTTGTAGAGAATAAAAAAACTTCATTTTACGTAAGTGATAAATGTGATCAGTAAAGTGCAAAAGTAGCTTATATCACAGTTTTTATTACAGTGGAACACTGATATAACAAACTAAAGCGAGTGAGTGAGTTTCCGTTAAAGCCGAAAGTCCGTTTCAAAAAAATTGATTTGTTGATATTTATAAATTCAAGGAAATAATCAAGTTTTGTTTGCAAAAGTGAACCGTGCTGTTTTTTTAATCAACTCCTTAAAATTTTCCTTGACAATAACTTCAACTGCTTTTTATTTTCAGTCATGCTATGATACTCACGGTATATTTCTTACCACCGTAAAACATGTCTAATTTTTCTTCTGTGTTATTATGTATTGTTTTACAGACATCAAAGATTTCTAACCATTTTAAATCTATGCTTGCATTTTGGCCAACAAACAATTTCATCTAGCCATTTTCCGATATTTGCATTTTACGGATTTATTTAATCTTTGTATCGAGATCCGATGTACGAAAATTTTACTGTAAATGGTATTTATTCAATATTTCTGTATCCATTCTTTTATGGAGCATGTAGCCACCACCTAGATTTTTTAGAATTATCTGTCAACCGACATTTCGAAAGGCGCACGCTGATCTCTACGTTATCAACGAAACGCATTAGATTTACATCAAAAAAATATTATTCTGAAAACAACAGTGTTATTTTTAATGAAAGTTATTTAAAAGAACAATTTTGTGATTAACCGGTTATATGCCATAAACGCGTTAACGCGCTTTATAATACCGTGAACGGTAGACCAGCCATAGACAATGAGCGTGTATACGCGCTGTACTTTACACTAAATATCTAACCAAGTTTGACTGTTTTATTATTATTATCTAAAAAAAAAAAAATTAATATTAAGACATGTTATACTTAATTTACGTAATTATGTATCAATCAATGATACCTACCTATACCATAATTATGTAAATTAAGTATAACATGTCTTAATATTAATTTCTGTGTTAGTGTGAGCACTTCAATGTGTGCGCAGATGTCATGTGAGTAGTTGTCTGGTTACTGCGTATTGTAATATAATAAATTAGACAAAAAATAATTATTTTGTTTCAGTCTTTCATAAAAAATATGAAACTAAGAATGGAAGTAATATTTATAGACTTTGTGTATGCATGAAAAAAACATCGTCAGTGTTTTGGCTCAAAATTTATTAAAAAAGTCTAGACAGCAAATGCCTTGACATTGTTGTTTATTTTTAACCGTAGACCATTTAAACGACGTATAATCAATTTAATTAATAGTTACACGGCAAATTGCATTTCGTAACTTTTACATACTAATTGGAGTGAAGTAAATTGGAAAACAGATTATTTTGTAAAACAAAACAAAAATAAATATTTGCATGCTAATTTGATCAAAGTTGTACTAGTTAATTTAAATTTATTTTTTTGATTATAATCAGTGTACGATAAAAAATATTAAAATAAACTTTAATTTACTTTATTTCGTGACCTTTTTTTGATTTGATTTTGTGATTTTTTGTATATTTACTTTCGCCTCCACCGCCTTCAAGTTTCTATATTAATTATGGTATCCACATCCTGAGCGTAAAGCACTCCTTAAAGCTCACATTACTGTCACAAAAGCTACGGTGTTGACTTCTGAATATTCAGCCAAATATATTATTTAAATTAAAATTATGCAAAATCTGCTGGATTAATTATTATAAACAGCTATAAAATTCTTTCTGTCGAATAATATAAAATTAATGAAAAGAGTGCAAAAATAAAAGAGACATGTCCAGGTGGATATCATTTACTGACTGATTTGAGAACTTTTAATAGTCTCTCTCCTTTCTTGCAAAAAGTAATGTTATCATTCATAAGAGTGATGGACACCTAACATAACCTAACCATACCATTTTGAATACTCCTCCCTTCCCTTCCGAAAAGTAATCATTATTCATATGAGTGGTGGATGCTGGCGTTGAAGAGGTCTACACACGTTCAAGTTTGCATGCACAATATGTGTGACCATTTTTTTTCTGGAAAACGGAACATCTAATAATTTTAGGTAATCTTACGTGTATTTAATATAAATTATAAGACCGGCCATTATAAAACAGAAAAAAATGAAGTAAGCAGTGTCATAATATAGTAAATTTTTTAACATCGTCACCATATTTTTATGATTGTTTATGCACACTTGCGCAAGTTTACACGAGCGTATTTAGCCCTCTTTATACACAATAAATGTCATTTGAGACACGCACGTGCATGTCGATCCTAAATTTAATACGAAATAATCATTTATGTTTATGGTAATCAATATTTTTATTTCGGAATGGCTCATTGAAATCATAGAGGTTTTCATAATGAGTGCACAATATATGAAGACTTACAATCAGTTTATTTGGAGAAACAAAATAAGCTGTAAGTGCTGGTATTCACTATTCATCAACGGGCAGTAAAAGTTAAACTTTCAAAAGTATCTCAAGAACAGCTTCCAACACCTTAGTTAGCGTGCGTGATTTCCATTCTAACTAAGCTTGGTAAAGCTCATTCAAAAGAGAACTTACAAAGATCATACAATATGCGTGTAGCTGTTGATTAACTCAAGGTGAACTATCTAACTAACTTACCACTCAGCTACCAAATATATTAACATATCGAATGACGTTACCCCCACAAAACAAATTTTACAGAAGGTACAAAACTTTTATTTGATGATTTTGGACCAAATTCAAAATATTGAACACATAGAAACTTAAAATCCATGAAGACTTCTGATATTTTATTTATGCAATCTCATATTAATTTAAAAAGTTATTTAAGAAAAGCCAAAAAAAAAAAAGTTCGTTTTGTTGGTCAAAATTTGACAGGCTATTTTTTTCAAACTTAAAAGCTATATTCAGATACTAATTCTGTATTTACTGCCTATTTCTTTTTGATATGACGTGTATTAAAACCCTTTGAGACCGGAATGATTTTGGATAAATCTTTCATTTTATAATGATCCACTAAAGTACATATAAAACTATTTTCTAGAATGTTGGATATAAGCTAATTGGTTTTTTCGTATAGGACTAGATATTTATTTTTAATGCGGAATCTTTGCTAGCAAGAAATTTTGTAAGCAGTCAAATTAATAACCTTACATAATTATCATTATTTTATTAATTGAAATAAAATATATTATTCTCCTTCGACGATTGTAGAGCGCAATTGAATAATACAACTTTTCTAAGCAGGCAATATACCTGAAAAGGTTGGGAGCTTATGATCTTGATAGCGAGACTACATTACACACAAATAATGATTGACACTTATTCGATACGTGTTCCTTTTATACGCGGCTTCAAAGATTGTTATCGAAATCTTCCTTTCAAAGATATTTCAATGATAACACCCAATACTCTTATCAGTCTGTATAGGAATTACAAAGCGTATATATGTACTATATTTCCTTCATGTGACCCTTACACTTTCTGTGCTACCATATTTTTAAGAATAATAAACTAAATAATAATTTAAAATCTTACGCAACGTACAAGTGTTACAAACGGTTAAAAAAATCTTCGGATAATTTCATGGAAATGTGATATATAACTTCTTCCTCCTCCACATCATATATATTCTATAGATAGTATTTAGGAAATTTCTGGGACGCCAAAAACCGATCGGCTTAGATAATTGACAGGTTCGATTCAGACTCAATCAAACATCTTGAAGCATCCACGATATTGGGCAGAGTCAGGTCCAGCGTCGCAGTTTCACTTTATCAGTGGTTAGTGGCTGCACGGTCCGCTCTCTTATATCCGTGTTTCGAACGAAGTCATGCTACCATTTCCCCAGAATCCGCTGCAGGCACCTGTTCTCAAAGATTATAATACTGTTGTTTTGGGTCTTTATTGGGTGCCACATTTTGCAACCGTAGAGCATCATTGACAGAATGCATGCATTGAACAGATGGCATTTGGTTTTTATCTTGTATACCTTGGAGTCCCAGATGTTTTACATGGAATTGAAAGGTAATCCAGCTGTTCATATTATTATCTAAGACTGTAGATACTCTCGATGCTCTATCCGACGTTGGTGAGAGGATAATCAGGATTCAGACAGGCATGGTTGCAAATAACGTTCGTCTTTTACGCATTGATGTTTAAACCAATACGAGACGAATTTGTATGTAGCCTGTCGATTATTTCCCAAATAGCTCTGATGTAGTTTATCAATATGACAGCATAATCTACGTATTTGTTATCATAGTCAATAATATATTGTAAATTTTAAATACTTTTTAAATCTAAGCATTTTTTTTATTATATGTGATCAGTTGATGTTATTAATTATGTTTTTGAAACTGGACATACTTCTTTACTATTTTTTAATACACTAACATTAAAAACATCAGCCGTTAAAATAAAACCAGTATATTAAAACAATTTGATGTGTCTTAAATATTCGAGAATCTAGACATGTATTTTTTCAAATCTTCATTAGACGTAAGCTTTTTTTATTTAATTTGTATTATAGAAATATATATCCTGATAGATAACGCGATCAATTTCACCTGACTATGGATCTGTATTCAATGCGTTTGTTAGATTAAACTAATATAATTAGTACTGTAAACGGTATGCTAATGTATTGTTCAATGCAGCACGGAATAATTGATTGTCGCCACTACGCTTATTCGCAAAGCTTTGGGTGGAGAAAGCTTTTGAATATATGAGATAAACAGACAGACAAATGCATTAATTCTGTTGGAACCGCATGAACAGACTTATACTATTCAATGGATTGAATATATTCCATTTTGACTATGGAAAAGAAAAATTAAGCTACCTTTGGATTATGATTTATTTAAAGAGAATTATTTGGTCAAAAAAATATATAAAAAGATCACCACGGTCACCGTCTCGTTGGTTTATGATTGTTTTGGATAATATCCACGTTGCCTGATTTGCAAACGCGTTTCAATTAACTGGATAGATGTTCAAAATATACAATATAATAAATTGTAATTTTATTCTTCCATTAAAAAAACAGCTCAGGTAACTTCGTGTATTTACCTGTATGTATTTATATGAGATTTGTTTTTCATCTTCAGCACATTTGATGATTGGTCTATTCGACAAACCAATCTTGAAGCAACGCTATGATACCGAAAACATTTTTAAAACAATGAAATTTGATAACCACGTTAGATGGCAAGTCGGGTAACTCTTGAAACAAAACATTTTAAGCTTGAAAGAATGAGGGCTCTTAATTTTACTATTTTTTTAAAATAACCTATTAAATTAATATTATATCAAGTAAATAAAACACCCATTCAATACCATTATGCATTTTAACATTGCATCCATTTAATATTATGACGTGGCCCAAAATCATTAAATACACGAAAATCATTTTTGCACCTCCTGTAAAATGTTGTCTGTGTAACTTACGTCGTTTTCCCATTCCACAATCGTTTTAAATACAATTTAAATTAAATTTTATCAATATTAAGCCACACTGAATTTTTTTTCGGAGGGTATCAAAAAACATCAGATTATTTCGACTGTTTAAATTAATACTAATTCATCCGAAATAAGACATTCTATGAGAATTTCCTGTAAATTCAAAGGGATGTTATTATATATGTTTGGATATTTGTTGAAATTATGAGATTGACTGGAATATTTACATATAAATACAAAGCAAACCTAACATTTTTAAATAAACGCTTTAGATTTTTAACATTGCCCATTTTAATATTTTCTTTATCGAAGCTTTTGGTATGAACAAAAGCTCGTTTAATGGAATAACATAATAACGTAAAAAGTATACTTCTTCTCAAAAAAAATAATACTTAAGTTACTGTAGTTCCATTTAGAAGTAGTAACATATAAAATAATTGAAAAATAACAATTTTCATGTGAAAAGAAAATAAAAACACAAGGCACAAATCAAAAATTTAAGTATTGTATCTTTAGCCTTAATGGGGAACTTACATCTTGAATTTTCAGCAACAAGCCTACAAAATCTCAAGGATGCTTTTCATGTAATATTTAGCTCGTAAAACACAGTAATAGCTTGCAGAAGTGGTGATAAACCATGGTTGTTTGAGTTGAATGTAATAAATAGGAAATACCAATTTCGGTCTCCTCTGTATCTGATTAGTGAGTACGTCAGTATTTAAGAGTTGCAAATCAAATCCTGCATCTCACAAAAACACTAAAATTACAGATGCTTGACTAAATGCTCAATGAATGGAGTGATTAGTTGACAATTGATTCTTGTAAAAATTTGGTTAAAATAGTATTAACATTGAGAACACACGTATTCCACTTAAACTAACACAATGATAGTGTACAGAGTAAACAAATATATGTTATCATCCGTTTATATATATACATATCGACTGTGGAAAGGAAAAGCAACGTAACCCACAATTTTATCAAAATACCTTGTTTCAATAATCATAATGTATACAACATAACACAAGTTCAATAAAAATGATGTGAGCTGCAAATGCTGGTTTATAATAGAATATAAATAAAATTTTCGACCAGGAATAATGACTTCTACCGGCTAAATAGTATTAGATTTTCTTAAATAACTAATTAAACTAATACCATATTAGATGCATAAGACAACAGTTTTAGTCTCTATGTATTTGAAGGTTGTATATATTTAATTTTGCCCAAAATCATTGAATAAGCTTTTTTGTGCCTCCTGCAGAATATTTTACTTATTTACGTCCTTTTTCCTTTCTACAATCGATATATATATAATATAATATGACCGTGTCGTTATTTTTATTTCAACGATCGGTAATTAAACAATTCTGGGTTTTATCTTATAATAGAAATGATAAACACAATAAAATGTTTAAAATTTTAGAACGGTATGTGATAAATGTTCTCTATGGCGCTTCGGTTTGTTGGCGGCGAGTGTAGGTACTACAATACCCAAAACCACACTAATGACTTTCGTGGTTTACGGCCGAGACTGCTTTGTTGTACTTTAATATCAATTTTACTTACTTGTGATTCCAACGCACTATTTATGTTTAAGGATTACAAAATAAGGACGGCCACATTGAATGTAATGATAAGAAAAGCCAAAATTACTATTACATACAGCGTATGACCGGATTAGGAGATTATGTAGGATTTCTTATGGAAGCCATTGCAAATCTTTTGTTGCGAAGATATTTATTTGAATTCTGTAGAAATCAAATTTTAGGTTATATAGAAAGCTTAAAAAATAATTTTTGACCATATCGAATAGGATTTTGAAAGTTTTTGATTATATTAATTGTTTTTTAGTATGATAGATGAACCATTATTGAAACAAAATTGCTGTCAAAAAATTGATTCACCTAGTAACGTGATTAATTTGCTCTAAAGATATTCACGTATATCAACTATCACGTAGCTCGAGTAACAAGTCCGTTTCCGGATTTAAGTTAGAAATATTTCACCGAGAGACGTAACGTCGCGTAATGTGTAACTACACTTTATTTAAATCGCGTAACTGTGAATTTGCGTAAGTTGATGTCCCGTTACTCGAAGACTAGCTGTATTATTAAATGTATTAAATATTTATTCAATCTTTCGTCATTTACTCTTTCTGTGACCCTTTTATCTATCGTGTACAAAAATTAAAGGCCCACTTCATCTACATTAAGTTAATATCTTGCGAACCTATACATCCCAACACATAGTATTTTTAAATCGATATCTTGATAATGGTGTTATAACGGAATATTTTGCCAAAACTAATTGGCGCGATGACTTTTTTGCCATGTAAGTTTCGAAAATGGATTATATTTATCTTTATATAACGCAAATGTCCCCTTCGGAAATGTAGTAATTTAAGAAATCCACTTATTCTATAGGTATAATTTTTTACTATTTCACAATTGTGTAAGCAGTTCATTGATTTATTAAATATCCTTAGCGTCTATAGGATTTCCACTCAAAACCTTCACCACCAAGGCATGCGTGTTTACCTATCGGTCATTGGGAAAAGCTTACTTATACAATTATTAGAGACATGACATGCGTAGACAATTTATAGAAACTGAACCGAATTGAAGACACATATAAAACATCATTGATTTTTAATGTGATCTTTGTTTTTTATCTAGATTAAAAAGGTACACGTAATGTGAATGCACCAAGCCAGCCTTAAACTTAATTGGTTTATGTGTTTGATTTGAGAATCGTCATGTATTATCCATATAGTGCATTCAGTAGACTTAAGAAATTCTACCTTCTCTTAGAAAAAGGCAGAGCAACCAGTGATAGATAGTCCTGACTGGGTCACAAGATTGTCATTATGTTCTACTTCGATAGTAGACACGGAAACAGTGTTTAAATTATTTTATAAAATCTGATTAATTTTTTTAGCACATTTTCGTCAATATTGCAGGAACATGTAGCTCGATTTTTTGCTTAAGTCAATTTGAAAAGTATAGCAATCTCTTGTATTTTCGGCATATTTTTGTATTAAAACATAATTTATACACGCTTTAAAAATATATGTGTTAGTAAAAATATGTTCTAATGACGCGGGAGATTACAAGAAAAAAACTTTGCTTTGCAAAGTGACTTAAGGCTAAAAATCGAGTTGCGTGTTCCTGCGATACTGCCAACGATATGTATAATATGCTACTAACAGTATTAAACTAAAGTAACTAAAGGGAACGGATAAATCGTTTTCCGTATATTTATTAAGGGGAAAATTCACACAAAATATACATTCTTTTTGGTGTAAATCAAAGGCTCTGGACTGAATTTAGGATACATAATTCTTTAACAGGAAAAACAAAAAAAAAAATAACGCATTTGATAAGTCGATGGTTTTCGATTGATGTATTTTACAGAATATGTGATGAGTAAGCTTTCTATGACTTACGGAGCTTAAAATGAAAGCTTGTTTATTTTTACGTTTTTTTTTATATATTTGTGATTATTTCTGAGTATACTGTATAAAAGAAAATCGAAATTTACTTTGCATATAATATCCAGTACCTATAAGAAAAAATTTAAAATACAGAAAAATATATCTTACATATAACAATCTTTTTCAATTCTGAGTTTTCTTTTTAATTAGGGAAAACATTATTTATTCAATACTCACTCACTTAATAAAACTTTTTTTTAATATAGATACAATTTCTATGTAAAAGTAATTAGATTTTTAATAAAGGTCAAATCTCTATATAAAGAATATTAATTTAATGAAATTTCCAGTATAACGTATATTTTTTGCTGTCCCGAACAAACGTTCATACAATACATAATAATATTTTTCGTATATTCAGTATAACGAAACAAAATAGGTGGTCCCACGAGTGTTTTTATAACGGGATATGACCCATTCATATTTTGCGTTTGATTTGATTCTTAAAGTGTTATTTGTAGTAAAAATTAATTATACTATGGAATATATACTTTTATATATAATATTAACCTGTATATGGTACACATAAATATAATATAATAAACGTTCTGAAAGTTTCGCTCTTAAAGTGGAGTATGTGGATCAACACAGTGTGAAGA
This sequence comes from Rhyacophila evoluta, assembly GCA_022683975.1. Taxonomy (NCBI): domain Eukaryota; kingdom Metazoa; phylum Arthropoda; class Insecta; order Trichoptera; family Rhyacophilidae; genus Rhyacophila; species Rhyacophila evoluta. The sequence continues at coordinate 13,841 of JAGVSQ010003791.1, forward strand.
AATCCACTCCGAAAGTGGAGTATATGGATCTCCGCAATGCGAAGACGTCTTGATAGATTATTTTTCACGAGAATCGTTTGTCAGACCATTGCTCAACCCAATCGGTATCCATTCCTGCATTTTCAGATTTTAAAAAATCCGACCAGATGGGAAATTGAACCCGCATTCCCCGGATTGCTAGGCGCACGCGCTACCAACTACGCTAACCGGGGAGATTAATAAACATATATATTAATACAAAAATTTGGTAATGGTATGATAAATTGCAAGATATAAAACTTTACTTTCCACACTGAATTTCACCCAAAACTCAAGCTACGTATTCTTGCAATATCGGCGACGAAATAAACGTTTTTTATTCTTCCTGTAGAGTACGTTTTATCTAGATTACCTCCTTTTTATTTTCTACTGTCGATATGCTCCACTTTCAGAGGAAAGTATAGTATAAAAATATAAATACGTGAAGGCTCAAATTGAAACCTAAGTCACGCAAGGCTTTATGTACTAATCTGATCAACATTTTCCAGTAATTGTCGATTTAAAAGATCCAATTTCATTTAAAAACTATAAATCTAAATAAGCCAGCAGTAATGAAGGCATTGTACTACAATATATACAATCATTAGACGAATTAGCTAGTTGTTAATCACTGATCAGCTTGCCTAACCACATGAGACGGTAAGGTAAATCACATACGAGTATCAACCCTTGTATTCATCGAACAATGGACAAGGGTACGTTTTGAACGCATTAATTCTATACATTCACTACCCTTTTTCAAATCTTGGTTGAAATCAAAGCGATGTTTATCTGTATTAATACGGTAGATTATTTAAGATTAGAGTCGTCAAATTAGGACTGTTTTGATTTATAGCCGATCGTGTTAATTAACATTGATATGTCAGATAATTTGTGTGAATTTTAACTTATAGTGATAGAACATAATGTATATTAACACTTGGCGTGCGGGGACTGTAATATTACGTTATTGTGTACTCCACAAGATAACCGCCAGACTTGGAACGTTCCATGCCTCATATTTTAAATATTTTGACAGCCAAATGTAGTCAAATACTCTATTACTACATTTTTATAAGAAACCCAGAAAACTCTCTCGCTCTATACTTCGTAAATGTCATCAGCCCTCATATCAATTTACAAGTGTGTTAAGCTTATTCTATTTTAGCCTATCATTTTGGACCGAAATCGTCTTCCTTGGCTTAAAATACTTTTTTTTTCAGTTCCGGTAAAACATTTTAAATACTTTCGTAAGTTTTCAATGAGTTTATTAGTGCCGATGAGGATTATATTACATTTTTTCTTAAACATTTACAATTCGCAAGTGATACTTATACAAGCTGTGACAATAATATAATATTGAGATATTAATAAATTGGTTTCGCATAGGATTTTTAGTATAATAACCAAAAAAATATTGAAATATTTCAAGTACTTTAGTAAATATGTTTATTTTTGCAAGCGTTAAGCGCATGTTGTGATATTTCCCTAAAGTAGCCCGCAGACTAAGTGTTAAAAAAGCTACACACGTTCATATTGGCATGCACAATAATTTGTGTGTGACCATTATTTTTTTTTCCTCAACAGAAACATATACTAATTTTAGGTAACCTTACTGTATTTGATATAAACTATAAGACCGGCCATTTACCTACATAAAATGAAATAAAAAAATAAGCCATTCCTTGATATGTGATGCTTCAATTATTATTATTTATTACATGCTTGAATTGGTTGACAAAATATATTGTGGGTTTTGAAAATTAATAGTTTATATAACAAAACGAAATTAAAATAGTGGTACGTTCAATTTGATTATTTAAAAAATGTTGTTAATAAAATATTAAACGATATGAAAATAATAGTTGATCAATCGATAATTAGTAATTCTACTTAATATTAGAGAGACTCAAGTCTGAAGAACTGGATTCAAAGTTTTTTTTTTATTTCATTACTCCCCTTGTGTCGTTCATAAAACGGAAACAGTGTTATAATATCGTGAATTCTTTAAAATATGGTCACTGTATTTTTATGATTATTCACACATATTTGCGCAAGCTTACATGAGCGTGTGTAGCCCTCTTTAATTATCCAATGATACATAAAATAGTTCTATCCAAGCCTATTGCATTATTTAATATATTTATTGTGTTTTATAGAGCATCCAGTTTCCCAGCATTAAATTAAAAAAAACTATCAAAAAATCTCGAACTAAAGCCTGATAAACTTCCAAAAGTTCAAGATAATGCCTTAAATACGGCACTAAAAGATACAATACAAAATTTAAAGCACACAACTCTCATATATGGCCATAAACAACATAAGTCTTGGTTACACTTTTAGAAACTCAAAATGTAATTAAAAGCCACCGAAAGCTCAAACTAGAGCCTTTAATACAATGTTGAAAGTTCAAAAATATACATTAAATTTTGTAAATGTAACAGCTTAATGCGACAATTTTGTTCAATATATAAATATTTAACGATGTCCGCTTAAAACATAATAAATCACCGGTACTCGAATAATGAAATGCGTATAATTCTGTGCCAGCGGTCGTCAGTTTAAATACCGCAGATGTATCCTTGTAAAAAATAATTTAATATGAATATTCTTTGTGAATTAAAGATTATTTATTTACCATCCAAGAGTGGCGCATCACAGTGTGAAGATAATCACTTTCAAGCTGGAGTTTATACATCTTCGCTATATGAAGACATGTTCTCAATAGATTATCTTCACGAAAATTGGTTGCAAAAATAAAAACCTAATAAGCATCCAATCTTGTATCTTTAATTCAGCAGATGTAGGAATCAAACCATCATTCATGGGATTTGAGACGCAGGTGTTAACCTATTGACGACCGTGGAGACTTAAAATATGATAATAATATTATATTATTAATAATATATACATTTTGCAATGTCTAAATTTATTAGATTATAAAAAGTATTTCGCCCAACACGATCTATCTATTATTTTGAAAGGTTTAATTAAATAAACACAGTATTATGTTCCTCTACTTAGTCTCTCCGGCAGCGTACCTAGCAATTCAGGAAATGTGGGTTCGATTTCCACATCTGTCGGACTTTTAAAATTTAACTGACAAACAATTATTATAAAAAAATATCTGTCAAGACGTCTTCACATTGCTGAGATCAATATACTTCCGGAGTGGATCTCTTCACACTTTGGGAGCGTAGTTTAATTGATAAACCTCTAAGCTAATAGGGTGTTATTAGTATATTAAAATACTTGTATATGTTGTAATATTTATTGTGCAATGATTTGAGTGGAAAGTGTCTTAAAATGTTACTTTTCTATTACGTGATGATTTTTATAAGTCATAAGAATAGTTAGAAAAATATATAAAGTCAAGTGATAGTTTGATAAAAAAAATTTGACGTAAGAGAGCTCATTTCCCAGAAGCAGTATAAAATGGGAAGCAATATTGAACCGACGAAATAATAAGTACCCTGTTGTAATATGTTCATACGATAAAATATCACGGAGCAATTTATTTTATAGAGTTTTGATTTATGACCCACATGGACTATAATATGAATAGAAAATGTCGTGTAGTAAGTTAAGAAAATATTTCTCCTTGCCATATGTTGTACAAAAAAGTAAAACTAAAACTTTCTGGCTACTAACGTAGTTCCGATATAATTTGTAAATATATTGTAGGTGTTTGTGTTTATTCTTCCTTATAATTTCCGTAAGTGTAGCATACGGAAACTACGTGAATGATCTAAGGACTTTTGCCGCTAGCCCTTGCTCTCACATCTTCCCAGTTCATAACATTTTCCTTTTTTTCGCATATTAATATCGCAATTTAAAATATTAGTTATATTCCCTTATTTGATATTCGATTGATCCCATTTTCGTTCTCAGAGTGGAGCATATGGATCTGCACAGTGTGAAAATATCCCTTCCTAAAGTGGAGTATATAGATTTTCGCATTGTAAAGACGTCTTGACAGATTCTTTTTCACGAGAATTGTTTATCGGACAGTTGCTCAACCGAATTGGCATCCGGGATTGTATTTTTGGATTTTTGAAAAATTCGATAGATGGGGAATGGAACCCACATTTCCCGGATTGGTATGCGCGCACACTACCAACTACGCTACCATGGAGACATCAAGTTATTTACTTTAAGTTATATTTAATGATCTATCAATTTTTCCGTGTCTGCTTTCAAAATAAAGCATATATACACCGAATAGTGCCCCAAATATATCCTATTGCCAGTCAAATTTTTTCATTTTCTCAAGTCATATCAACATCCCGTGGATTCACCAAATATATTTATAATGTCTATAGTAATCAGGGGCCTTTCAAAATGCCAAAAACTTTAGCTCCCCGATATAATAGTCAGGTTAAGACTTTCTTGAGGCATCCGCAGCATGTGACTGAGCCAAGTACAACAATGCAGCTTCAGCATTGTAATAAAAAATGACTTCATAGTCACAACCGTGCACTCACTGAATATCCAGCATCTATTTGTTTACTTTCTATTTTTATACTATGTCTATACCGAAAGTGACAATATTGCACAATGATTAGTTGTCAGCCAATTTCTCAACCCTTTGTCTATATTCACAATGATTTAAGCAATTGGATTTCCGAAAATCCTGCATATGTAAGATTCGAGTCCGTAATTGCTCCTTAACGTACACGCTAACCTCTCAGCCATCTTGTGGATCTTGAATTATTTTATATATTTTTTTTTAAGCCATGTTCGCTCCCAAACTGGGGCATATGGATCTACACAGTATGAAGATATCCACTCCGAGTGGAGTATATGGATCTCCGTAATGTGAAGATGTTTTGACAGTTTTTCTGTCAAGACATCAAGACATCTTTTTACGAGAATCGTTTGTCAAACAATTGCTCAACCCAACGGGACCCAATTATATTTAGCCAATTATTAAGTGGATACAAATTAATAGTCTTCTTCTTTTTTTATACCATGTTCGCTCTCAAAGTAGAGCATATGGACTTACTCAGTGTGAAGATATCTACTCCGACAATAGAGTATATGGATCTCCGTAATGTGAAGATGTCTTGATAGATTATATTTTCACGAGAATTGTTTGTCTGACATTTACTTAACCCAATGGGGATCCAGTCCTGCATTTACGTTAGCGGGGTTAGAGATCAAATTAATATAGAATATGTATATTTTAGATTCCGTTTATTTTTCCTAGATTTTTATATTAATTCAAAATCTAGACCGAAAATATAAAATTGTAACCGATTAAAGGTTTAACGACATCTTAAAGAAAACAATAAAATTATAATGCGAGTGCGGCTTGTATCCTGCGCCATCATTTTCCACAGACGTAAGTTTGCTCGTAAAGATTTCCACTGAATAATAAATGGAAAAGTTTAATGTGGAAATGCAGCCAGTTTATGATCTAAGAGGGCGAATCAAGTCGAACTAATTCCAAGAAACCAATTGAGTGGTGTGACCTAATTAGTACCCTATAACTCGCTTGGAACTGTGGAAGTTATTAGTGCTATATACAAAGAGTATCTAAAATAAGTAGAAGTCGAATTATTTTAAGTATTAAAAATTGATAATTATCAATTTTACTGGCACTTAAATTTTAATGTTTTTATTATTTTATCGATACCCGGAAGAATGACGTACAAGTTTTGAAGCCAAATATTGCAAGTTCAAATCTTACGTCAACAGAATTAATGAAAACAAGATAAGGTGTATGGATACTATCCATGGCTTTATCCAACTGCTTTCATTTTAGGCATGTTTTCTTACTGTAGCTTAAAACTAAGGTAGTATATGTATTTGGCGACGAATTTTTTTGACTTATGCGTGGTCTTATCGATAACTCTGCCGCTCTTGCTAATGTAAGTCTGTATGTCCTTGATAACTACCTAAGAAATCGGGTAAATCAACTATTTTTCATTCCTAAATGCAGGACTATCTTGACAATAGTCATGCCAATGCGGAGGGCAATGATGATGTTTAAGGAGATTGCCTCGGATGTTGATTTCATCCATCTATATTATATACATAGATAATAGAGTTTGTCTAACTTACTTGGTAGATACTCTCTTTTCCCTTCTGTATAAATATATATATATATTGTCATTCTTTCTGTATTCTTTTTATATTTTTTAATATGTTTTTAATATTTTCGTCATAACTATATGTATATCGTGTTCTTAACGTATTAAACTTATTATTTGTAATGTTACAACAGGTACAAATAATAATAATACTAAAAAAAATGATGTATAGGATGAAGAAGAATAAGATAAATTAGATGTCCAAAGAGAATAATTATGGCTTAAAATATCAAGACGAATCTTGATAATGCGAAGATTTATCCGTTTAAGCCACTTAGAAATTTTAAGCTATTTAACAGATAGTGTTATTTTCAATATTATTTTACCATTTTATATGTTATATAAAATAATTTCATAGTTAAGATAGATTTTTCAACAAATCAGAAAGGAAATTTTGTTCGAAAATCGCAAAGATACCCCATTAAAATCCATACGCTTCTCTTTCATAATGAAGACGATTTTTATTGACACACACCATGCACACAAGTGAATCTTTATGGTCGAGCTTTTCTGACAAATTATTATAATTTTAACATCCAAGTTTACTGTGAACTGGAAGATATAACATATCATTATTTTGGATAATAATGTGCATTATAATCTTAAAACGTATCCAAAAACAGATATTTTAAAATTGATATCACCAATGGAGTTCCATGACAACTGCACACATGACAAGTGCTCACATGACATCTACGCATACATTGAAGTGCTCACACTAACACCAAAATTAATATTAGGACATTTTATACTTAATTTACGTAATTGTAGTATAGGTAAGTATCATTGAAATAAAAAT
>JAGVSQ010003792.1:0-20750 GCA_022683975.1 Rhyacophila evoluta
TAACAGTGATCTCACATATGGAAGTTTACCAGTTTTAAATAATTCAGAAATTAACGTTGTCAATAAAATTATGTGTATACATTTAAATGTTTATATGATGGTGGTTTTGTCGTTAAAATTGTCAGACTTTGATCCAGCATATGCATAAAACTTTTGATTGATCGATAAACAACGATTAGAAGTATAAAGTTTAACGTATTATTGCATCTAAGAAAACGTTACGATTTTATTTGTAATGAAATAATATAATAAACCATTGCTTCATAACTTTCTATCTTTCCCAGTTATAATTTTAGTAGTTTGATAGTCCTTAGTTGTGGTTAGAAAGGCATATCAAATAAGTCATATATAGAATGTAAAATAAAATGTTGGGTTTTTTTTAATATTAATTAGAAAGATCGAAATCATTTCTCATGTCACTGTCGGTAAATCAGGTCACGCAGACGTCTTCTTTTATAGTGTAGAGAAAGTGAGTGGGTGGGAAAAAATAACGTCTGTACTTATAATAATTAAAACTAGCGCACTTATCTAATTAAAGCGTTTTAAAAATAATTGACGTAATGTACGCATTTAATTAGATTGAGGCTTTATTCGTGAACGTCAGAAAAGATTGAAAGAGCAAGATTATTAACGTAAAGGAGTAGGCAGAACGCGGTTTTTTTAAATATAAAGTTTTTCTTTATTAGTTCAGGTAACTCGCAATATGAACGTTATGAATGAGGTAAAAATAAATACATTTAAAATGAGTTCGTGTATTACAAGAAACCACCATTATACAAAGAAAATATGTACAAGCTTTTTTCATAAAGCTGGATCATATAACCCAAGAGAGCTTTTCTATGTAACAAGTACTTCGCGTCGTGTTCCACCGTGTGTGCATTACGTTATCTGTATATGTTTCCATCTACTATGCGCCAGTGCAAAAACGTGTACCGATCAATGGCGAGAGTAATTTCCGTGTCTCAATTAAAGGTAAAATGCGCACCAGACCCTCACTTGCCTCTATAATAAACGGTCAGGAGTGAGCAACTTCACGATACTACAGAGATATTATCAATTTTCGTATGATAATAATCGTATGACATTTCACAACAATAATATATATTTCTATGTCCGCTACGTAAGTGAAGCGTGTAGATATCTACGGCAGGGGCTTCCAAACTGTGGGACGCGAGTTTTTTTTTTAGCTTAAGTTATTGAGTTACACGACATCGCTGGAAAAAACATATTCGACTTTGCATATTTTATGGTGGCCATGCATCTACAGTCCAACTGTAGTCCGGGAACTATCAGTCTAAGACTGATGATTAGGATTGTAGCAGACCGCACATGAGCATGATATGCAGCACGAGCCTATCGATTAGACCGACAGTACACAACTGCGACGTGGACTGACTAATGTGTCGTCTGTCTCAATCCCAACCATCGTCTTGGTTTGACAGTGCACGGAAGTATAGGGTGTTATATAGTATTCAGTCTATCTTATTATTGTATGCGTGAAAGAGGGTTCCATGACAACTGCGCACATGATAGTTGCTCACATGACAAGTGCTTACATGACAAGTGCTTACATGACAAGTGCTTACATGCACTCCAATATGGTCGCAGATGTCATGTGGGCACTTGTCATATGTGCAGTTGTCCATATGTGCACTTGTCCTGTGAGCACTTGTTATGTGAGCAACTGTCGTGTGCGCAGTTGTCTGGTTACCGTGAAAGAGAACTGAGACTGCAGTTGACAGAATCCACAGGTGCTATAAATATTTATTATTTCAGTTCTTGGAATTTGGACAGCACAAGGATCGTGAATTAGTATTTAGATATATATAATACATAGTATGTTGGTGAGTTTATGGTAATATGGTCTATCCCTACTTACGTGATTTAAAAAAATATCTCAAAGTTGATTACCAATATATTATGAAATAAAGTTGATTGCATTTTATGACTCAGCAAAATATTGTTATTTATGTCTCAGTATATTACCAGGTCACAAATATTTCCTTCGCGTTCGCCCGGTTGAAAATCCGTGGAGTATTTATTAAAAACGAACGAATCAATCCAACTCACAATATATGAGTGATTATGAACGATAATATTTGCAAAGAATTATTATTCAGGTACATATTTGTTAATCACACTTGTCAATGACTATGTCGTGTATTACACTATAATATAAAAAAATGATTTTTCTGCACACAATGCTTAAGGATATATAAATTAATACATATTAATCGATTATACTATTCCTGTTATTATCCATTGTAAAAAATTTTTTATTCAAATATCATAGTCGATAATAACTAAAATTATGTCAAACATGACAGTCACATTTTTTATTCCGTCAATACTATCGGTACCTATATTGCATATACATATTATATCACATACACTACTAAGTGGCAACAGCATTACAATTCCTTGACCAACAAACCGTTAGATATACATAGAAGGAATCAGCGAGACGTGTCAACAAAAAACAACATATAAGTACAATATAAACGTTGCATTATATAATCTTTAAAAATAAATACAATTCATCTTTTATTTAAAACACATAGTATCGGACTCTCCAAGATTTTCTGTCCCCCATAGAGCGCTTTTTTCGAGTCTAGATCATGCTACAGTCCCTTAATCGGCACATAACATTTTATGAACATTAATCAATTGACCGTTGAACGTAATCAACTAATCCAAAAGTTCAAAATATTATTTATGGGAAGAAAATCGGGATCACAAATTTCGAGATAAAAAAAAATGGCAATTCTAATTTCAACATTTTTGGAATTTGTTCGAATTTCGAAATCTCGAACGTTTTTCGGAATCGTATCGAAAATTGCAGGTTTCTCGTATTTTTTTTAGCTTTCATACTATCTAAAAAAACTGCATCCTTTTAGAAAGTGTGGTTTCTCATTTTTTTTAGCTCTTGCGCTACCAAAAATTTATTACTTCCTCCCAGAATGTATAGTTTCTCATTTTCTTCTTCTTTTTTTAAGCTGGCGCTTATATGAATTCGGTATTCGCCGTAATTTTTTTTGGAATTCTAAATTTTTTAGAGGCATCAGCAGCGTGAGTTCTAGTCGCTTCTTTTATCCCAGCATATTTTTTCAAAAAGCGTGGAGCTGTTTTATAATAATATAATAAGCTTAACGATACCATCCGCTTGACTTTAATATTTTTTGGAGATTAATATTTTTTATATAATAAAAACAATTTCTTGTAAGAGATTGTTCACCTTTTGTAAGGAAGTGTCGTGTATTTATTATATTTATGGGATGCAAGGGTCAATCAATCCAGTCACCTCAAATTCCTCTGAAATGAGGGATCAGTACAAGCATCCTTGAACTAAATTATATAGTAAAGGGTGCATTTACATCGGCATCACCACCTATTTCGGTGTATCCACAAAACAAACAAGACTCCTTAAATAATCACAATTCCACAAGCTACTAGAGTGCGACGAAACACAGCGTGCGGGAACAATCGATTTATAAGTTTTATGAACATATTCAAAACTGCCATAGTAATTATCATAATATTCGAATTAAAATCACTGCATATGTTGACCGTAGAATGAAGCAGACATGAGCCACCCGTGAAATATTATCAAAATAAGAGTGGCGCACTTAGCACTTTTTAGTATGGTTACCATTACAAGTTATTGTGTTTAAATTTATATTACACAATCGATCTAATTATTGAAAATTCAGAATTTAATAATAGACTAAAGAGATTTAGTTTATTTCAGAACTGGGTAGTGGTCATGTATTGATTGCAGTTATGCGAGTGCAAATTTATTTCCATAGTGTAGTCATTATCGAAATTATATGATTATTTTTACTCGCGCATCACGTTCTTCGCGGCGATTCGTCGAGTAATTCGATATTAAGTTCAAATTTACCAATAAAGTCCTTCAAAATTGGCGGCAGACCGGACGATTATGATTGGTATGCCGCGTACGTAAGAATAAAATTCTTTGAATACACCATCCGATCCTGTTTTTAAACTAGATTATTAATCCTCAAGTCATTTTCATTACGAAAATCCACTTTATTCAAAATATATTTCACAAAAAAAGATTGCAGCAAAACAAATATTTCAAAAAAAGAATATTATTTAGTAAACATCGGATAAATAAACAAAAGCAAATACAATGTTTGACAGCTCGTGGCAGTGATATACGAACAAAACAAATGAAAGTAAAGGACTGATATTAATTAAAGTCTTTGGTGTAAAGTTTGATCCATTTCTCTTATATGAGTATTTATTCATTAAGAATACATCTTATTAATTCATTAAGAATACATCTTATTAATTCGCTATGTAAGTCGCTTTGCAAAAACGTGGTATAAAAATAATCTTTTTTTAGTACGCGTGCTATGGAAATCTTTGGTCAGTTTTAATTTTAATTTTTTTAATTTTAAGTTTGTGCTATGTTAGTGGGATTTCGACACCTCAGAGGACCGAAGTATACCATCCATGTGAAGTATTAAATTGCATTAAAGGATGATAGAATTATTGCGAGGAAGTAAAGGATTATTGGCAGATGACGGAGAATGATCGAGGCGCTGCTAAGACTGTCACATGCTCAACATGAGATGTATTTGTGTTTAAAGAAGAATACTTTATTTACGGTATGAGCACGTATACACTTAATACATTTTCTAGACTACATGTCATTTGTGTGGCCATAAGAAGTGAAGTGAGCCAAGTGACAAATGGTGAAATTTGTTTAATACAAGTTTTCGCTCAAACCATTTACAACACTAAGATAGGTCAATGCGATTTTTGGTTTAAGAAAAGAAGACTATTTTTATTTTACTTTTATGATAGTTTAAAACATCTAGAATTTCATAACGAATCAAACTAACTGTTTTCTTAAATTGTAATTTGGCTCACTTCACTTCTCAAGAGGCTAATTTAGACTAATTTAGAGGCTAACACAGATCGAACGATAATACCAATAAGGTGGATTGTTTTATTTACAACGTAGGCCGTTGGTGACATTGTCATTTCTCGAATTTCATATTAAGTAGAATGAGTGATGTCGACGAACTCATAAAAGTGGTTACAAAGACACGATGAAGATTTGACATACTCATAAAAGGAAGTTTTACTATCACGAATGACATTTATGTAAATGCAGTTTGCATAAATCACTGATAATTCCATATTATTATATACGGGCGAATAAATTCGTTGAATAAACGAACACAAACGAGTTGACAGTTTATAATGAAGTACTTTTACGAACATGCATAGAATTCCAACATCTAATCATAATAAAACAAACAAGATAAATTATCTTATAAATCATTACCAGTGAATAATGCAAAAAGACATTGCCAGCGTCCATCTTAGAAAGGTTTATACATCAACATTATATTCATTTGTTTTATCCCATAAAAATCCACTAAAATCGCCAGTCAATATTTTCATGCCAAAATCCTATCAATCCTACCAAAGTCTTACCGAACGCACCCGTGGACAGTATGTTGAGCGACCTTCTAGGCCGACCTGAATTATTTTCACTATTGCAATGTTATCATGACAAAAAGTTAGAAACAAAAATGTCGATAGTCGTACAATGTTAGTTTTAAGTCAACTATAATATAAAAAAATTAAATAAATGTTAGAACATCAATCATTGCTATCTCTAGTAATTTTTGGTTAAACGATATTTAAAATCAATGAGAAAAAAAAAATAGCATCGTCCTGTATCTATTCGTGCTTGATAATATCTTCATGTCTCACGTCCAACAGAGTAACAGGATAAAAACCATCAATTATCATTAATATGACTCATGATGGAAGTAAGTCAAGTGAGTCCAAGCCATTTATTTGCACGTCAAACGCAATTTTCCATTGAATGTACATAGAAAAACCAAGTAACGGTGAGGAATCCTACTTATTTAATAGCCAGAGCAATACTTCATTACAAGCGATCGAAGTATCAGAATGAAAAATACAAAGTGTTCGTAATAAGCTTAAAAAATTCAACGAAGTAAACTGCGCGTGCAGTAAACTGATAGCTATTCCACATTTATGAAAGTTGAGCGATAACTTTATATGCTGGGAGTTGTTGACGTGAGGGAGGGTGATTGGTAGAGATTTATTATCTGGCGATGAGGAATAATTTTTCAGTCACCTCAAGTAGTCAAGGGAGAATTGAGTGGTAAAAAAGGTGACGACAAAGACGAAATAAGTAGTGGTCGAAGCTTACGGTGTGAGAATAGCGAACGGCCGCGACTATATTATCAGCGAAATAGAAACTAAATGGTTTTTTAGAGCTGTGTCCATGGTAGTTCTTACTCCAGACAATATTGTGAAGTGAGTTTTCTCTTGTGAACTAACATGGAAGGGTTTTGTTTATTTTCTATCATGTTCGCTCCCAACTGGAGCATATGGATCTACACCGTGTGAATATATCCACTCCGAAAGTGAGTTATATGGATCTCCGCAATGTGAAGAGGTCTAGACAGATTATTTTTCACGAGAATTGTTTATCAGACAATCGTTTAGCCCAATGGGCATCTAGTCCTGCATTTTAAGATTTTTAAATCCTACAGGTGGGGAATCGAGCCCGCATTCCCCGGATTGTTAGGCGCCCACGCTTTTAACTACGCTATCGAGGAGACATTGTTTTTATGCAAGGTCTATCACAGAAATTGAAATTCAATTGATTCCTATAACCTAACTAAAATGATTTTGCATTTTATAACTCCTCGAAGTACACTCCTTATTTATTCGATCCGTGGAAAACTAAATCATAGACATAGATTTCTTATTGATGATTGATAAAAATCCCATTGGCGTGGTGACATACATGCACTATATATTACATACCTAATCTGTTTATCGGTATCTCCTTGTTTTGTTAGTTCCTTCCTTTCCCCATTTAATAGGCACCCCAATTCATCCACAAGTTGTCATGTTGAAGTTTTATGATTCTTATCGTAAAATCTCCTCTAATATTATGATAGCCAAAAACATCTGTGACTACAGCTGTGATATATACAGTGAAATACAGCTCTCTTCCTTTGAATTCCACTGCAAATCACGAGTGCTCTGCTATAGTAACTAGAAAATTACCCGTATTGCAATAATTACGCTTTAGAATGCAGCGTCTCTGTGCCAAACGAATAAAATGAGCAAAGCCAGTCATAATCGCTAATTACTATTATATTTTTGCCATGCGAGCTTAGCCTATTTCGACAGACCTGAAAAAGATATGGTTCGGGGGCTGCTTCAAATTCACAAAGCATTTTTATGGGATATATAAGTGAAAAAATAAATTAATATAATACAACAACAGTAAGTTTGGATACAAATAATAAAGTTTAACACAGCCTTGAAGTTTCTCCGTCATAAATTAAACTACTTGTAACGATCAAGGATCGGCCTTTGCCATGATTACTACTTAAGTAGTTCACTCTTTTTTTCAAAATTTCACGTAAATAGAATTTAGAAAAACGGTAGAAACAAAAACATTAAAAGTAATTTAAAAATATAACAGAATAGAGTTGGTAGTGTCTTCAGTATTAAAATTTAAACTAAAATATATAGAATATCTACCAACATTCCCATTTTCCGATAACGTATTTCTATAAAAGAATATTTAATATCTTAAACATCTTTGTTACGCTGATGATCAAGATTAAAAGTAAGATTTATTACAGAGCGTATAGAGATATGCTGTTCGAGTGATCGAGGTTTGAAAGGCATCCAGGACATAAAAATTCCACGTAAGATAAGAGAATTGAAACCTTTGATTAAGTACACTGACAACATGCGTAGGTATGACTGCTTTTTTTTAGTTCGTTGGTCCCGCGATGAATGTGACATATTATTTTATACTAACGTTATATACTTATATTATAGATTTAACGTTTGATAATTTTTAAATTATGATCGGTTAGTAATTATACCAGATGGTGGAAAATTACGAAATATGATAGTTTAAAATATTATGGTTTTTCATTGTACTAGTTGGTTGATAGATGATCGTATAAATGTTGGCATTCGCACGGAAAGAGTCGATGTAATTCACGCTGGACTGAATGCGGTAAATAATGACGCCTGTCTACTGGGCAGGAATGACCAGGAATCTAGAGTGCGATAAAGAGATAGAACGTTTGGTTGCAAGGAAAACAATTAAATTGTTTTTGAAAAATAGTAACGCTTAGAGTACACATTTATAAAAAAATTAATCTACGATCACATGATAAGAATTTCCTTCATGTTTTACACATTTCAATTTATTTTTTACTCCAAAAAATGTCGTTTTTGTGAATTGTTTCCATCTTGCATCCTATGGGCCAGTTACTGTGTAACGAAAAATCACATGATGCCGAATGAATTGAAGGCTCTACCTTTTATTATTTTAATCGCTTCAGTTATGACCCAATATTACTATCCTAAATTTTACCCCTCCGCCGAGGTGAGCTAACCACAATATTGAAAAAATAATTTCTATGAATATTGTTCGCGCACTTGAAAAAATTGTTACATAAATTAGTAGTAACAAGGCAAATCAGTTGAAAATATCTTCATACACGAAACCATTTAAAATATACAACGACTATTAATTTATCGATTCGGTGCTTGAGTGGGTAAGTTGGTAAAAATTAGGCTTCTTTTATTGTGTATTTAAATGCAATAAGTACACCGGTGCCCAATGGTTGACAATTGATCGTTTAAGAAATAATCTGTCAAGTTAAATCCTCACGTTATGAACGTAGATGCACATGCTCTATATTTGGAGCGGAAGTGGTTTAAAAATTATAGGTAGATATTACGCCCAACGATGGATGTAATCCGTTTGTGTACTTATGTAAGGGTTTATGGAATGTTCCCAGCAGGTGTAGTCTGACATCTCGAAGCTGAAACTTGATTCTGACAGAAATACGATAAAAAGCAGTTTCTCAGATAACAGTACGAAAGATAAAATAGAAATAATGACACACATCTTAAACCTTCTCGCTGCTATCGACGTTGAAATAAATGGACGTAACACGGTAGGCATTGGTAGCTTACACTAGTGAATTTTTAATGCTGTTCATGGAGGGTAAGGAGGATTTTTATCGGGAGTGATTGATTTGCTGGAAAAGTAAGTTAATTGTTGAGGTATTTTTCTTAATTATAAAAGCCTCACATACGAGAAAGTCTAAACCGATAAACAGTATTTTAAAGTAATTAAAATTTAACCCTTGAAATGTTAAATAACGATATATCGCTGTTCGTGCTCACAGCGAGAAATGATATCAACGATCGTTTTGGGTATTTGCGTCTAGTTTTTTTTTCAAATATCAAACACAATGAATAGAAATTATAGAAAGCACGCTCAAAAATAAATCAATGGTTTTTTTATCAAACATAATTACAAATTATAGCATTTCTTGTAAGGATTCAAAGATTCAAAACGACTTGATTATGGAGCTAATTTTATGTAACGCTTATTGTCAGATGTTAAGTAAAATTATAATTTATCAAGATATTGCACCACACAATTACTGGTAATTTTTTACATTCATTTTATTAAATGTCAATATTTTAGATGAATTAAGCATTCAGTTTAAAAATCTAATTCGATAAAAAATATTGCTTGTTTTGTTATGTTGATAATAAATAGCAAATAAAAAGACATGTATTTCAATTTTATTGACAAAAAGGATAAATGTAGGGTGGATTCTTTTAGTCTAGATTTATTATTTAGCTGGGCCATTAACGGCGTATAATTTCAATTGTTGATAAATAATTAAACAGTACAAAATATAACTATGTTATCATATTTTTTCTTTCAATTTTATTGTACACTATGTATTTTACATCGAATACTATTTTAGGAAAATTACCAATAATAAATATACTGACGAAATGTTTTTAGTGTGACTACATGAATTATGCACAACGATAAAATCTAAAATAATAAGAACTAAATACTGTTACAATTAAATGCAAATCACCAGCGTGATAACATATTACCATTAACAGATTGCTGTTTCGCGAAAAAAGGACGTTGGTCATACGCTTATGTTGATGCACAAGCTAATGTGCCAATAAATAAATGCACGTGAAAAACTGCTGAAGGTAATAATAAAGATAAATACATATGTAAATGGCACATGGTTACTAAAAATAAAGAAAATGTTTTATTATATTGAAGGGGGTTTTCCAAAGTAAATTTATTCAAATATGTCAAAATTTCAAAGAGAATATTTTAAACAGGATTTATTTTGTATAAAACAACTATACAACATGTTTTCCGATGTTAATTTTTGTTTTTGATATTATTGAAATTGATTTTTTATACTGGTTTGCGGAATGGTTATTTTTAACACAAAATACTGTGTTCACAATATTCTCCTTTACATTTTGACACGATGGAATAAGTTCACTTTGGAAATACCCCTCTCATATACTAATATAATATGTTTTTCTAAACATATGTGACATTTATAGTGTAGAGTAAAAATGCCTTTGGTAAACGCACACTTACCAATCATTTATTAGAATGTAATTTATTGTTTAGAGTTAAAAGACTAGCTACACTTAACCGCTAAATCAACGTCGTTTATTACAATGGTAGTTTAAGTGAGCCAAAGAATATTACGCAATAAAAAAATACAAAAATAGATTCATCCATATCATAAATTACTTAATGAAGATGATAACCGGACGCCAACCTGTTGCAAAGGTCATCCCGCCAACATGTTGACAATCTGATCATCATTTATTGGTAGTGCAGTTAATCAGGTGCTGGTCGGTCAACAGGATTGGATCGGACACTAACAATATTACAGAGAGACCCGGTAAATGTAGTGTCATTCTAAATTGTAATAGTTATTTAAAATATGACAGTTAACATTATTTAACATTACGTAGTCACAATGATATGTTATATTTATTCGAATGCAAAAAATGTCAATATATTTTTGCAAAATTTCATTCTCGTGTAGCTATTTTATGGAAAACCTTAAAACATTGTTGAATATGAAAATAAATTTTACGTTGTTAGTATATGGTTATTTATCGCTCGCATAAATATTGTACAATGTAATGATGTGCTACACTGAAACACAGTTTAACTTAACAAAATGTTTACGTGTAATGATTTTACGAGTTCGTCGAGCGCCATTCATAAACGGCATTAACATTATTTAATTTATATGTTTATGTGTAATATACATTTTAATTTTGAGTTTCCTGAAAAATCTGATATTTTGAGTATTAGCCATGTAGTTAAAAAGTTTTTATTTTTAAAAGAAGAAAATATCTAAAATGCCTATATGAAATTGGAAAATTTCTGTCTGGAATATTATCTGTACAATACCAATATCATCAGTTAATAAAAACACAATACTTTAAATTTTATACAGTATTAATAATCAACACAGCTTGACAGAATTCAAAAAAAAATATCAATGCTAAACCTCAATAGATGATTATATAGAAATAATAATAAAACGTTTTTACTGACATACACATGTACAATCAATATGAACTTTTTGCAAATTATAGTTTCGCTATTTTAAATATTTTCATATACATACGCATTTCATAATACGTTAACAGAAGAAACACGTAAATGTTTCGAAGTCATAACGCAAATTCCAATGTTTCAACAGAAATTGGATGTTTCCTTGAAAAAATAGCAAACGAAGGGAATCACAGTATCACCATTTTGATGAATTTAGTCGCTGAGCGTATGAGAATTTATTTTGGCTTCCTAATTCACTTCTGTCTGGTAAATGCAATCGACTTCTCTCGTAAACAATGCTGTCCATCACCAAGTCTGCGCGACGTGGAATAATGATGCAGGAACATGATCGCGAATATATCACTAAACACGTATTACGTAGGTAAAATTATTCAACAGTTGCCGGTTGCCATGTTCGCACCGCAATACATTTAATACAGTACAAGTAAACAGTCTGCGTAATGAATTTGTTATACCATAGTTTCTTTTTCTACCTAAAACTACCAAGAAAGAGATATTTACAAGTGATCACAGAAAACTCAGTTTATCAATTTAAATTCATCCCACTGTTAGTATTTTCAAGGAAAGCATTTCCTGTATGATCAAATCGTTTTAATAAGAACGTAACAGTTTGGGAATATTTTCTTCATAGTCGTTATCGATTAAGTGCACTACGAGTATAACAGAAAACAGAAATATTTCAATAAATGTTTAATGTATTTAGGGAAAAAATATGTATACATTCTACAGAAAAAGAAGAAATTTAATCAGTATTATTTAAATTAAAGTAAATATATTTCTGTCGCCTTGGTGGATGAGTTGATAAACATCGGAAGTCGGGAGTCATATCCTGTAGTTGCATAAAGATTTTCAAAAATTGAAAGATATATGACCGGATTCACAATAGTAATTGGGTGACAGCCAATTCTCATGAAAAACAATATTCTTGTTGTTTTTTAAATGAATGCGTCGTCGAGTGAAAAGGTTTCTCTTCCTCAAAACTCGGGAATAATTTGGTTAAGTCAGAATAGGAACCGTGCAACAACGGTCTATGGAAACTGCTCCTGGGAGCTGGGACACTTGGCACTTTGAAGAATGCTACATGTTTATTGAGAAAAAACTTTAGATATACATGAAGTTGAACGGAAAATGCATAAGTAAAATACAAAGTTCAGTAAAAAGACTGATTAGAAAAAAGTGATTGATGTTGAGTCGTATTTTGAATAATATAATGAATGGTTTCTTCTAATTATGAATACATATTACATGTTTTACAAATTAAGATATTATGAAACTATTAAGCCGCAAACAAGTTAAATAGTTGATATGGAATTTGTCTAATCGTCTAAAAATGTTACTACAACTTAGGAGAGCGTTTCACGATAGTTACGCTATAGTATCTTCCACGTAACGGGAGTAAAGACGTGGCTGGTGGTCGATAAGAAGTAAAAAAACTCGAAAAGTACGCTGCATTGCCAAATTATCTGCAGTCTGCGCCAAACTAAGATCAATATTTATGAATGAAATACTATTCATTGCTTACCATGGAGGATAAAGCATAAGAAAATGTTAATATCCTGAGATAATAATTATATGTATATTGTTACCACGCCGTACTATTCGTAAGGGTGTAATTTTATTGTAAGATACCCTCATGTTAAATTCGGCGCCCCTCTTCTTGCCCTACTTAGCTGCCCCACTTTAAGTATATTGGTTATTTTACGTTGTTTGTTGCCCAGTTTAATATGGCGGTGTAATTCTTATTGTCTAACAACTGGTTCGCAGTGTAATTAAACTTTAGTGAATTACAGTATTCGGTAAAAGAGCGGAAACGCGGCTGGTCTTTTCGAAGAATTTATAAGATTCATTTATGAGAGGTCGTCTGAACCATTCACCAACGTTATGCTCGCCTCTTAAAAGTTCCTTAAAAGGTAGCTTAAAATTTGGTGCCTTGGTGTAATTTATATATAAATACAAAAAATAATTATACAACGTCACAGGAGTCAAGGTGTTAACGGTCAGTAAAATGTCGTGTATTATAAAAGATTTGGTGAATGAGTTGATTAAAATCTTCGATTCACAACACTCATTATGCGATACATTTATAATACACACATTTTTTGAATTATCGTTATATGGCTTTTATGCAGAACCATACAAACCCAAATGATTAAGAAATAGTATTTAATACATTATGCGTTAATGGTCTCCGATAACCGATAACGACACCACGAAATATACGAGTTAACTATTTTAACACGCTCTATAATAATGCAGGTAACTGGCCAGGAAAAACGTATACAATCAATTTTATAATTATTACAGGTCAAATCTCTTAGTAGCGAAATTCGAAAGACCACAGGAATTACTTCGTTATATGCACTGAATTCAGAAAAAATATTTTTTTTAATTAACCCTAAATACGTTTGTTGCCCAACGATGTTAAGGAAACGAACATAGTTCAATGGAATTGAATTTGTATACTAATTGTTTAGTTTATATTGTATTGTGAATTATGTTTTGGGTAAAAAAATAAACAGCTTACTTGACACTTTATATAAATTTCAGTCTACCATCTTATTCACATCCGGCATATATTTTTAACATTTTTTCTTTTCATTTTATATAATGATACATCTAAAAACTATGCGTAAAATCACCATATCCCGGAGCGGGTCCCGGCTTCCTTGATCAAAACCATCCAACCCTCTATGCCCTATTACACCAGTAATTGGTAGATCCCTTTCTGTCATATCCATTTTTTGAAGCCGGAATCTACAATCAGTCTGTCATCAATTTAAAATTAAAGATGACCAGTCTTTTCAAAGCAACTGTATCATTCTCGTCAATAATGTGTACTACTATTGGATAACCAAGTTATGTGATCTCTGACTCACCGCATATTATGGTTATTTTAAGATATATCTTCCAAAACTTCTAAAGGATTATAAGTCAGATAAGTGTTTTTATGAGCTTAGCAAGATCTGTGCTTAATCCCTTTAAGCAATATCTATTTACTATGGAAGATTACCATTATTTAAATGCCAGATACGGTATGCGTAATTCAAAGGAAAAACAATATATCTCGTCCGGGTTAAATTCTGTTCTCACGTTATACAACAGACCGGCCTTTCGTCCGCATTATAGTTCGCCACAGGTTTTCCTTTCACAGTGTCACCGTGCCATCAACTATAACAGTTTGCGTCCGTTTATATCCGTATGAATGACTTTAGCGGCATTACTTGAGTCCGAGATAAAAGCATTGAAAGCGACGGATTTATCGTCCACAATGTAGTATCTAAATTCGTGATTTTAGAAAATACATACATTTCCATATTTATATACGATAAACATTAAACCATACATATACGATAACAAATAATATAATTAAGTTTATGTCTACATACAATTATTACCATTTTCCAATATATGTATATGGGGTACAAATATAACTTTATAAATTTAAATTTTCGTGTTTACCGGGTTGTTAGTCACAGGCAATTATTGGACTCAATCTAAAAGAAAAGACAATTTATTATGAAACCATGTAAAATATTAACGTACATATTTAAAAACACGAAACACAGTCATTACTAAATATCAGTTCGTTATGTATGTCCAAGTGTTGTTTAAATATGACTGTAAGTTTAATCTATTGTATCTTAGACTGCGTCGTTGTAATAAATTAAATAATAATTCTCGAAGATTATATTCAGAATAATTCCGTAAAGTCGATATCGATGTATAGAAAGAAATATAATATACCGTTAAGTTATGGGTGGGGTTATATTTTATAATGATAATGTATGAATCATTATTATAAGAAAAATGCCAGAGTGATATGATAATCTAAATCGACGAAATGGTCATCTGTTTATCGAATATACGTTTACGTTGCTGCAGCGTGCCTAGCGTTAAAAACTCGCGATGGTTTTTATTTCGTGTGGTGTGGCTCTAAGCAAAGTTGGGAAATGGTTATTACAATGGTAAAATAATGTAAGAAACGGCCGTAACTCGCGGACCGCTAATATGATGCGAAAATTCCACCCAGCTTTCTTCCCAACCCCTTGCGAATAGCATTTTGCTAAATACCTCATATCACGAAAACGACGATTTTCATAAACTTCTAAAGCGAATCCACTCCCGGAAATTGCTCATTTTCCTAGAGCTAACACGTAATTATCTTAAATTACTGACCGGAAAATCAATACTTTTCCGCAGCTTACAGCAAAAATATATCAGGTATAAACGACTGACAAATGTTTGTGATCGGTTGACTTAAGAAATAACAGGGAATCCTAATATGTTGTCTTATAAATATTATTTGTTGTGATACCTGATACAGTATTAAATTAATATAGTGTGTATTTATATACATAGCGTGCGGAGTAAATAGCCAGAGAGTATGATGCTTTCTCTCAATTCAATTTATGTATTCATTTAAAGAAAAAGAGATTTTTTAATAATTTTTATACATCTGAAAACAATGAGTGAACACTAATTTTCGACGACTTTTTAAAAATGTTAAGTTAAAGTATCGAAAAAATCATATTTTTTCTGAGAAATATACTTAGCAATTAAAAACAAAAGATTTAAACAAAATAGGAGCTTAGCAGAACCTGGACTGAAGTCCTGGGAACGTCATTGCAGAAATAAAAAGTACGATGCCGACTTACCCATGGCACCAAGTTGCTGCGGCGTCAATGCAGGAGCGTCAGCAGCGATGCCTCCTAGTCCTCCGGCTCCAGCTCCGAGAGAACCTGACGCTAGCGACATCCTCTCGCTCAGCGCGATGGATGAGCCCATGCGGCGTGGACTTCGGGACGCTCGGGAACTTCCAGACACTGACACTAAATCTATGAAATATTAAAAAATGTTTAATTACATTTCCGTAATACCTTCTGGTCCTTGCAAAAAATATTGATCTGATTTTTTTAAAATATAGAACTTTGAATTTTGGTAATACACTAAAGCAGGTAATGCAATAAAGCAGGGTTGTGTCTAAAATAAATATCATTTCTTTACCATTTTAACGCCGTTTCATATGTTTGTAATTAATTGAAATGCATGTACAATATTATGTACATACGTACATAAAATAATAATTCTATATTGTCCCCTCATCTATGACGATGAACAGTGCACGTAATCATTTGATATTATTTTTATTTTAGTTCCACTTCCATAGATTTCTTCTGATCAACATTTGTTTCGAATTATAGTTATATTTTGAAAATGTCTTCGTTATAGTACGTAGGTAGTTATTTTTAATGTTCTTACAGACCTCGCTGTACAGCGCAGCTTACGTGTGATCTTTGATAAAAAAATCTTACTTTTTATTTAACTGTGATTAAGAATCTTAGTCATATAACTGAAGCCACAGGGTACACGTTAAATAACTAATTAAATCTAATAAAAAACTAATTTATTCGGAAATAATTGTGTTGTTTTCATTGAGAATATTTTGCTCTCGGTCAACCAAATTAAAATTTCCAATTAAAGAATGTTTTCTGCTTTAGGCTTCATATGCATTCAATATAAATATGTATTTAAAAAATTATTCATGTTTACCCATAAAAATATTAAGGGACGTAGAAATATGGCAGATTTTTTTATGTATGTAATTATTTTATTCTCTTGTAATATTATATATATTATTGGACTATGAATCTCGGATAATTTTATGAAGCAACACGAAAAAGTATTTTGTATAAATACCTAGATGTCACTATTTCAATATCACGAAAAATTTCCACCGCTGATAAATTACTCTTCTTATTTTATTTACATTTAAAATAAAATATAATATTGACAATTCGATATATTTTTTCAATATGTACTATTACTACTATAGTATAATTAATCAAAGTAACAAAATTAAGTAGCCCAGAGTGGAAAGTTAGATCCTGTCTCACTTTATTTTAATTGCAAACTTTATATTATTCTACAGAACATCAAAAAAACACTTTATTGAAAATTAATTACTTAAATTTCTTGAAGGAGATTTTTGGTTTCCATAATTAAATAATAAAAATATTAATTAATTCAAATCAATAAGAAAATGAAAGTATTTTTAACCTCCATTGGGGCTTCTTATTCCTGAAGCCCGATACCTCTTGTTAAAGATTTTCCTGAGCCGAGGGTTGGGTAGGTTAGGGGCGCGGCGTCGGGCGAGATGACGAGCGAGCATTCCCACAACAACCACACTCACTCCCATCACACCAACACTCCAGATAACGACCTGTAAATTATTTACAACCCTTATCTCATTTGGAATATTGTATCATTTAGTTTTACCAACTTTAATTCTGTATTCAGAAAAATTTATAAACAAAAATTCTATTAAAATATAAATTTTTAATTGTAATATTACAGATGATCTATTCTATTTTGACAAATACAAATGTAAATACTTAAATAGCTGAGTATCAAAATTAATTTATCATAGAACTATTACAGACACTAAAATTAATAGTAATCTTTGGTAGAATCGTAATTTGTATAGAATTTTTTTCACTATATATCATTTTAAGCAAAGTTTAGTATCATCTGGTAAGACATTTCTAAATTTTCAAAAATATTTTATAAAAACCTAAGAACATAATTTGGTTGATGATTTTCATGACGAGAAAATTTCTTATATATTTATGATGAATTATAAATTTATACATAAAAACGGTATAGAATACATTTACTTCTATCGTAAATAATATTGTAAAAATGTAAAACCTCATCAAATAAAATACAAACCTTTAGTCTATTTGTCAAAGGATACAATAAATTACAACTTTTAATTTGTTGTCTGAGAAGTTTAGTAATTTATAAATACAACTATTTTCAAATAAAACAATGAAGCAAAGTAACTATGTAATTTAATTAAATACAAGTATTATTTGAGGCTTTCTTATATATCATTATTTTCATTATGACTACAAAGTAATCATGGGCACTTAATTAATTAATTGTCATTTCGCTTAATTAGTTTTACAGGTAAACAGGTACGGGAGTATATTTAGAGGTAAAATATGCTATAGAATCAATTAACAGAGTATGCCAAAAAGTCTTTGAATTTTATATAGATCAGTGTGAGTTGAACTGTGATATATGTATATTTTAATCTTTATATTATTATGAAAATATGAAATAAAATTAATTGTCAACATTCTCAGAACCGTTTAATTGTGTCGTTGCATTATTAAGGTCATTCAAGGTAATGTTGATAGATATTAGACATTGCAAAATAACCAACCTTTTGTGATGTTGTCAAATCTAAGGCTCGAAAGGTCACCCCTTGTCGCCATATTTGAAATTTTCCAATAAACGGACTTACTTGCGCCATTAAAGACATGATTCACGAGGATTACGAGACAAAAATCGCGACTTTTAAAATAATTATACGTAGAGTTTACTTATTATTTGACAGTTGCTTTGGAGGTTAGCTGTCATAATATGTGAACTTATTAGATTCACTCTAAAAATGTTATTAGAATAACAAATTGACACTTATAATAGGAGCTGAGTCTACTTTTGGAACTGACTTATAATATTTGAGCAAATACAAGCTTAACACAAAACGATCACCACAGAAATTTCAATGTTCCCGGCATTACAGAACTAGCGGCAATAGTGAATAGAAGGTGTACTAATGTTACAAGGAAATAAACATGTATCTTTGTTGTTAAAATTATCAAAATATTTTCAATCATTATTAGTTATATTTTTTAGCAGTATTAATTATATTTGAATAAGGCATATTAAGCATAGTTATCATATCATTTAAAAAGTAAAGTCTATTTCACAATCTAAATCATTTTCAAAATGTGTAAATAAAACTCATGACTTCAATTGTTTTGTGACAATTTAATAGTTGTTATTTACCTATAGGTTTATTAATATTTATCAACGAAAATTGATTTTGAAAATTGTAAAATATGTAGGCATTGTCTCAAGCTAGAGCTAATGAAGTCCATGGTCACTGGTCAGATAGTGTTTTAGTTGATAGTAACATTAGCTACTCTCGACAGACAAAATATTCAATGACATTTGGGCAAATTAGAATTAAAAAACAAAAGGATTTAGTGCGGCGAAGAGAGGCCCTAGATTATTAATAATGAATACACTCGGTTGAAGAATTTAGAGTTTACGATACCGATATGACACACTCTCAATCCTTTTGTAATTCTATAGACGATTTGCCAGATGAAGTGCTAGAATTCATTATTGGGTTTTTACCTCCATACAAAGATTTACAAGACTGTTTGTTTGTTAGCAAGAGATGGTACATCTGTTGCAAAAGTTAGTACATGACTATTCGTTCTAGCTTTTGATCCTAGCTTAGTAACCCTTGGTGAAAATTTAACATGGTTATCTTTTTAGGTGTGATGCGAAAAACTACAAATAGCCTCCACAGAGCAATAGCTGACTTTAATATAAGATGGAGAAATATAACACCAGTGGACATGGCGCCATCCATAACAAAAAGGTTTTCCCACGCAGCCTGTGTACACGAAAACTCAATGTACATATTCGGTGGCTGCACAACAAATTCAACATCCTTCAACGATCTGTGGCGCTTTGATCTTTCTAAACGGCAATGGATCAGACCTTTGACAATGGGAGCTTACCCTACGCCGAAAGCTTATGCTTCGATGATATGTTATAAGGATTCCTTGATACTCTTTGGAGGTTGGACTTATCCGTCTCCATCCCAATATTATCAAGATTGGACTATGTTTAGTGAAATACATTTTTACAACATCACAAATAATCGTTGGATACTTATGAATGCTACAAATAATCCTCCACCGATGGCTGGTCATTCGGCATTTATAAGAGACGATACTATGATTGTTTTTGGGGGATTATATAAGCCAACAATTCAATCGTGTATTTTATGCTCTAACGATGTGTGGATTTTGGATTTGAAAACGATGGTTTGGACTAAACAACCGACTGCAGAGCCAAAACCATCGCCTAGATATAGTCAATCATTGATTTTACTGAACAAAAATAACATTATGATCTTAGGAGGTGTCCAAGCACTCTACAATAGATGTGTGTACAATGATTGCTGGGTTCTAAGAATGGAAGGACCCATATGGACATGGTATGAGCTTACTGTAAAAAATAAGGAATGGTCTGCAGCAAACATATGGTGCAATCCTGCCATCAAAGTGAGTAAAATTGGAATGAAAAATGAAATTTGAATCAAAGATAAGTTAATATTTTTGACTGATGGTGCTTGATGGAAATTGATTTTAAATTCTAAATT
>JAGVSQ010003793.1:0-10402 GCA_022683975.1 Rhyacophila evoluta
TTCACAGTCTTATTGAGGAGGGTAGTTTTAATTTCGGCACAGTGGAATAAGTTCACTTTGGAACTACACCCTTCAAATCGTGAAGTAGTTTTCTTTGCTTGAAGCTGATATAAACAAACATGCTCTGTGCAAAATAATAAATAATTCAAAAGTGTTATGAGCAGATTTTTGTTTTTGCTAAAGACCTTAAATTTTCTAAAATAAACAATATAATTATTCCGTCATCGCAAACTTCTGAGTAGTTCATGATATATAAAAATGCAGAATGATGTCGAAAATTGAAAACTAAATGTGCTAAATGGCTATACATATGTAATTTTTGGATATTTTAATTTATTAAATTAGTTTCCATACAATAATTCAGACTTTCCTACCAATTGTC
This sequence comes from Rhyacophila evoluta, assembly GCA_022683975.1. Lineage (NCBI taxonomy): Eukaryota > Metazoa > Arthropoda > Insecta > Trichoptera > Rhyacophilidae > Rhyacophila > Rhyacophila evoluta. Next base: position 383 of record JAGVSQ010003793.1, read on the forward strand.
AAGTTAATTTTGCTTCATTCGTTACTAAAATTTCATATTAAAAATAATTTTTGTTTGCTGTGTCACAGGAAAAAATATAAATAAAAACATCAACCTAAAAATGATTGAAAATTGTGAAATCTTTTATAATTGTTTACAAACGCATTTTCATTGTATTGAACTATCTTTCACGTGTATTTCATTTGATAATTATTTCACATGACGTAAACTTTCTTTGCGAGTGACTGCGCAAATTGACATAGTTAATTTAACCCAATTTCTTAATGCCCTCCTGGCCACAATGGCCGCTTGATATATTTTTTACGTGTAATTTCACGTCAAACCGACGCGTTTTATTTATGTATAACTTGGAATGAATTCTTTCGTATTATTTGGTATAAATGGACGCTATTGGCATTAGAAATACGTTTTTGAGACCGTCCACAAATCGGTTGAACAATCTATAAGATATAAGACATTATTTTATTGGTCTTATAAACATACGTTAGTAACATAGAGAGTATCGGTATTATTCATAACCAAATAATTCGTATATTTTATAATAACAACCACTATTCAATGACTCGTATTCCACATCATTAGGCTAAATAATATGCTACGTCATAGCCGTTCAAAAATATGTAGATCTACAGAATACAAATACATATCATCTTAATTAAAGTGTTATACAATTAGAATAAATAGAAAAAATACTTTATTTTCAGTTCAAGCTTTAAACTGAACGTATACTGACTTAACTTAGGGAATGCGTAATAGTGTGACAACTTAGCAGATTGTTTTACACGAGGATTAGTTGTGATGTGATTCGGCTTCCCATTACAAAGGATAAACTTGTATTTAAATACATACAACAACTTGCGGAATTTAAGCTAATAAATTCCGGCAAGAAAACGATCCACAAACGCGTTTATGAGAATACAGAAAAATTGTCAAATTGAATACCAAATTATTAATACATACTATCATGTTTTTATTTATTATTGACGTTCGATGCATTGTCAAATCTGTAAAAAAAAATTAAGGCTTCGTGAATATATCATTATGATTTAAACAATTAAGTTTTGCCGTGTTCTTACTAATCAACGCATTGTTTATTATTGTATTTACCAACTACAACTTAAAGGTCAACCACTATAAAAATATCTATAACAGTAAACCGATTTTTTCTAAGTGAACTCAATTCACAATTCGTCAAGTCAAACGTGGGAAATATCATTTTTAAAACAGTTTAATCCATCTTAACCACCATCTCACATACACAAAAAGGCTCGAATAAAATAAATATTTAATATCAACATTTTATCTATCTAGACCTTGCTACGCTTTCCCGTGACTAATTTGGAATTTTACCATTAATAATAAAATAGAACAAATGTATATTGTCATATTTATAAAGGGTAAGGCATACCTTTAGTATAATTTCAGTCGTTTTTAGATTAATATTGTGTTTTTATTTATACTGGCGCCATCTTTTTCAAAAATTTATTATCACGATTTTAGGAATGTTTTTAATTTAAAAGTCATATAAGGACTATAGTTATGAACGTTAGACTTGAGCGATGATTATTTAATTATTATATCGTTATTATATTAATGATATAGAAATTAATTTTCAAACAAAGATCATTTGAACTTTATGAAAATGTGTATCGTAATTATGCATCGTAGCATTAACCCTTTCGTTAGTAACCTAATGTTTTATGCACACACGTTTTAAACACTAAAATATTTCCCTTCTATCAATTAAACTAATGTATTAATAAAATTAAATACGCCGATTTCAAAACAATGTTCTTCCATTTCCAAACAACGAAAAAATAAGCTGAAAAGTTATTCCAAATTGATAAGAATGTCTATAACATAGCTACGTGTGGCCGCTCCCATTTCGGAACCAAAGGTGCACTTGAGAACAAATTTGAACCTATAAGACTAATTCATAAGAAATTTTGTGTGTTTCTGTAAATATCAGTTCAAATAATCTTTCATTTCCTTGCAAAATATAATGATTATAGAAAGAGCATAAGGGAAGTTTGCAATACTGGAGTCAACTTTTTTTTGTAATGCTTACGTATCTTTTTCTAGCCTAAAATATATGATATAATTTTAATGGCTTCCATATATCATTGATAGATAGATCTATTTAATATTTATATTAAAAGAAATAATAACATTTTATTACATAATAAAAGAATGTCTTTGAAATAAGTCGACAAGGCGCACATATACGTTCATATACGTCCACACTCCTCATAAGGTTAAAATGAATTTAATAATTTCAAATATTTCTGAAAATTATTATTTTTATGTTCTGTTACAAATTCGAGTTGTTTCAAGTTGAGTTTTAAATAATTATTTCCTGTCGTTATAGCATCGTTATGATCGTGCTGCGAGCTCTTCAGACTGTGCCACTTCATAATACATTAATAAATACTTCACATTGTCATTTGAACTATGGATATATAATTGTTGCATTCTCCTATATTTTCTGTAATAATTGCTATGAAGTATACAACTTAATACAAATGTTAATTAAATGTAGTAAAATTCAATGCATCGTATAAATATTATAATTCTAAAGGTTCCCACAATGGTAACAATACCTAGAGAAGTTTCTAGCAATTCACCGTGGATTATAAAAAAATATAGTTCAAATATTTACCAAGTATTTTTTGCCTGTATCCTACTTATTTCTTCTTCAACTGTCAGATTTCTGGCAACCGTCTGATATCATCCACAGGATATATTAGACGAAATTATGGGATGTTAGAATGACTTGGTAGGATGCAAAGCAACTGGCGAGTGATCGTAGAGCCGCCATTTTACTGTCATGCTCTAAATGGGAACATGTATGGCGGAAAAAGAAGACCTTTTGTACCAAAATCGATTGATTATTTAAATGATATATATTTTGCTTACACTTTAATTGTGGTTTTTTACATTCTTATCTAAATAATCAGCTGTGTGATAAATGTGAATCAACCAATGAAATATCTCAAATATTTTTATAATATTGTGTCGTAATAACGTCAATCGAAATAGCTATCGACAAAACTAATGAAACTATCGAATCATAATTTAAAAACAAATTCAGCCGCTTAAAATAGGTCTCTAACAAAAGAATCCTTGTTGTATACTGTCATTTAATAATATTTATGTTCATGTTCGTAATTTTATGCAACTACGAGACTTGAACTCGCAATCTACGGTACCGCAGCGAGCGTACTTACCAACTAGTCAGATTTGAACATTGGCTTACCCATCGTCCATACCCACAATCTTCTATAATACAGTATTCAATAAGTTGTTAATTCAACCTATCGCATGAAATTGTAAGCATTTCTTCATTACCATATCATTACAAATAATATCCGGAATAAATTCACAGTAAACTTAAAATTCTTGACCGCAGCTCGACACCAATCTCATTATCTATTTCGTATTCGTTCATTAAAACGTTTTAATGGACGGACGTAGAACGCTCATAAAATGAAAAATCCCTGAGGTAATTAAAATTGTATTTCTTTGTTTCTGCCATGAATCGTCAAAAAGATTAAAACGACTTTAAAATAGTGACTTTGTCGCCGAGCTTTTAAAAAAGCTCGCGCTGTATTTATTTTCTCTTATCTCATTTTTTTGTGCAGTCTCCATAGACAGCCTTCTGAGAGGTGTTGAAATAGACAAAATATAGATTGGAGCCTTTCCTTTCAACGTTCAAAACAACACCTATAAAAAACGAAAAGAGTTCAAAGAACATTTCACACTAATAAACGTGTTGTATAGTAAGGCCTTCTGTATGGTGTCGGGATAAAAAAAGAAAGATCGGGCTTGTTTTAACAACACATCAAAGGATTTACAGCCATAAAGCATAAATCAATAACAAATATATTGTTATATATTTTTAAATAATACACGCTTTCATCTCTTTGTGCATCTCTGTATCATAGTTCCTAGGTTCATATTAATTCAATTTTCCATTTTTATATTAATATTCATAGATAATTTATTTATAATATTTCAGAATTACATTTGTAAATATTAATTAAGATAAATTTTTCCCATTAAATTAGTTTTGTTTTTTTTTTGTTCATTTTGAGTAAAAAAATAATTTAAAAACGTGTAATATTGAAATTAATGATAATGTTAAAATTAATTTTCAACCATTTTCGTCAGAAAATTGTTTAACAAAATCCAAACCTGCATTTGTACATATTTTTTAAATCCAAGAGATCCCCTGGATGCGAGGCGCGTACACTCACTTCTGATCAATCGGAGACAACAATATCCATATCAAATATGGACCATATGAATGTTTTTTTTTTTTTATGAAATATCGATTTTTGTAAGGATCATTTTGTCAGCCAGCGTGACAAAATATTGTCTAAATAAAATTTAATTTTGAATAAATTTAGATATCGAGTTATTGGATTTAAGCCCGCAACATTTTGTTTCAAAGCGCTAGTGCTACTGCCTACCATAGGAACCATGCTAAGCATGGTACATGCGTTGTGTACTTCAATGTAATTTATGATTAAATGTGTACTGTTCGATACTAAATTCTCAATGCTTAGGAAGTCATTGTGGGTTTTTTTTATTAACAAATGAAAAAGATCTAGAAGCAAAGGTTCTGTAAACTAAAAAAAATATACTTATTTCCCCTGAAGGATATTGAAAAACATACAAAACAATAAATAGGTAGATAATAAAAATTAAAACTAAGCTATTAGAATAAAAAAAAACTTTTTTAAATACCTCGTTATTGTGTTACACTTCAGTACCTGATACTAAATAGAGACTTGAAAAGGGTACAAAGGAACAAACTGCGAGAAACACGATTTTTTTTAACAAGACTGTAAATATGCCATATCACCCCTAAGGGACAATACAACGTATTGATCAGTCGCTCTCAACTTGATGCTTTCGAGCATCTTTGTTATTGATCCCCTGATGCACCCTGAGCTTTTTTTCATTATCATACCGTTATCTTTGATGAAACACTACAAAAATCTTCTTTTATTTACACCCAGTCTTACGCTGGATCTCAAAGCAATCCAGTTAATTCAATCAAGAGCTAATTAATTACCTGAAAATTAGATTACCAATCACACGTTAATAAATGAAAGTTTTCCTGGCTGCATTTATTATCCTTGGAAACTGTACCTTCGCTATATTTGTCCGTACTTCATTAATCGATTCAAATACGCGGCAGCTAAATGGCAATATTCGTCCAAAGACATTATTACTGAAAAATATATGCAAGCCATTCAACCGTTTCTATTACATCGTGATATCTAGCCGGTAAATGAAACCTTCACTTACTTTCACTGTAATGTCTTGATATCTGATGATATATCTTCACTGTGTGTCTATGTGATCCACGCTGGGAGCAAGCGTGGTATAAAAAAAGTGAAATCAGTAGCTTAAACAAACAGCAACAAGATTTTTTTTCGTTATTTTCATAAACGGTATACCTTTCTTATAATTTTTATTCTGAGGTATCAAGAACTTTACAATGTAGGCTTGTGTTAAAAAATAGTTTTACGAGGCTCATTGTCAATTAGACATTTATCTCTTACTCTTATTTAAACACTAAAAATCTTGATTGTTTTACGTAACTCTACATGTGCATCGATTGAACACAGCGATTCCCTTAACTTATACTTAAATATTATTTATGTATGCCTTCTATCATGTATGAACAATTTTAATATAATAGTAATGTGTAAATAAAAATCACTGAGTAAGATTATTCTAAGATAAATTATTTTATAATATTATAACCTTGTAAAAAGTTTGTCAATTTCTGAAACTCTTGACAGGTAGGGCTTCAATCCAAGCTAATTTACCGCGATGTTCATCTTTGCCTTGTTAGGCCTGAAAAGCCATGGCGTGGTTTATATGGAACTTTGCACCAATTTACACACGCAATACCTTCTAGCAATAATTACTGATATTTAACATTTACAGAGGTGTACATTGTAAACTTTTAATCGCTATTTAATTAGATAAATATATATAATAATAAAGTCAGTGGCTGAGGAGCAAGTTTGCCTGTTTTGGTATTGGATGATACAGGCTCGAATCACATACATGCTAAGGATGTGTACAATTGAAAAATACATGACTGAATATCCAGTGGATTGAGCTATGAACGAATTTTTCAGATTGTCGATATTCATATATATGTACTTGATTTTCGGAGTGGACTTTTCGCATTGTGGAGATCCATATACTACATGCCCGACATTCAAAACGGAGATGGTGAAAAAAATACTAAATATAATATTATATATAAAATCAGATAAACTCTAATAAACTATTTTTACAATAGATTATATGGGAATATTTTTTAACGAGTTCTTATTAATGTTGTAATACAATTAATTATGCATAGTATTAATTTCTACTTAGCAAATGAACGGTGTTGAGCTTAAGAAATATTAATAATGAAATACGATGTTTCCAAGTAGAAGACAAAATGTACCTCCGATTGCATGTTTTAAGCAAATTTAATATTTTTGTATGACCTTGACGGATGCGTCATTGCCAACAGCGGAAGAGTTAATAATCCATATCACATCGTTAAGCATCTCCTCGGTAGCCTAGTTGGTAGCGTACGCGCCTAGCAATCCGGGGAATGCGGATTCGATTCCACATCTTTCGGATTTTAAAAAATCGAAAATTCAAGACTAGATGCCCATTAGGTTGAGTGATTGTCTGACAAAAAATTATCGTAAAAAATAATATGTCAAGCCTTCACATTGCAAAGATTCATATAACACTTTTTCGGAGTAGATATATTATCTCTGTGTAGATCCATATGCTCCACGTTGGGAGCGAACATGGTATAAAAAAGGCGCTGTAAAATTTGCAACCAGGAAATAGACCTCCATCCTATCAGTTTTATTGACTTTTTCGTAAACAACTAATTGAATGAGAAAATTATATACAGAAAATAAAGCACCTGTTCTATTCTTTTAATCACACTTTGAGGCTGTATCTATTTAGTATTTTGACGTTGTATACGTTTTTGTACCTTCTATGTTGGGAGCGAACATGGTATTAAAAATTATATATGATTAAGTAGTTACTACACTAGACACATTCTAATTTTGAGATTTAAAACAATGCAGAATATTCCAATAATTGTTTGTTGCGAGTTACTGGTACGTTAATTGTTGCAATATTTTTTGTCCTTCTTCATAGCACGCCACTGTGAAATGTTTTAAGAGGTTTCGACCATGAAGTCTCAATCAGCGTACGATTCCGGGTATTGCTTTTTGTCGATCGGCGTTTTGTTTTTGTGTGGTAAGAAGGTATCTTTATCGTTTTCTTCCTTTTACAGGAAGCATCTAATAGCTTCTTCTTTCGGTCATTTGTTTTGCTTTTTGGACTTGTCACACTGTTACGAAACAAAAACAACACCGACCTGAAATAAGCCGAACACAAACGACAACAAAACTCTCTGAGAGAGATCTGTCTCGATCTGAACCATTGCAACGTTTTTGTATGTCTACCATACTGTTTGTGATCTGGTAGATCATTCGTTTATTTTATTTTTCATTATTTTAATTGCTTTTAAGGGAGTAAAGTTTGTTGACTCAGATAATTAAAATTAAAATTGATTGAAACATATAGATTCATATTAAACATATTAAAGATGTTTGCTGCAGTAATAAAGTATGGGTACGTATGTCTGAAGCCGTTGGGTAATTAGTACTTTTTCTAACATGTGTGCTCTAAAAATGGAGCACACAAGGTATGCTGTAGACATTTCACTGCGTACTATATATAATAAGATTAACTAAACAAAAAAATAATTGTTTAAATCCTCCGTTGTTTATTAATTTTCTAAAATAATATCACTTATTTTTTTGTCCTAAAAATGCGTTATAAAAATACACGGAACAGTCGGTAGTATTTATACCCTCGCTAAATATCAGACGGTTATTAAAAAATATGGTTATGTATTTTTTGGGAAATTATAATCCCTTTCCAAAGAGAGCTTAAATTTCAATGCCTCTTAATCCCATCCGAACAAGCTGCTTATAACACGGATTTTTTCACACTGAGCAAACATTTTCAATGGGATAATCCTTAGCGATCCGTGATGTAATTACTCATTTTTTAACTTTATTTTGCGCTTTATATCTCGCTTTAAGGGCAACTCTTATTGATTTATGTTTAATGCTATGAAACAACATATTTAAATTCGAAGCTTTCCAAACAAGCTTAAAAATATGTAACGTTTATTCGATAAAAGTTTGTGTTTTTATTTGTTTCCCTTGTAAATTGAAATCCTTTTTATTTAATGCCATTAATACAAAGTGCTAAGCATACTTGCCAGCAGCAATTCCAACGTGGAAATCAATGACTAAAAATCGCATCGCTATCGATATCTTCCGCTTGAGAGTGACTTTATCTTATGCTGATCTTTCTAGGATTGTTATTTAACGTAGTTTAAAAGGATATATTTTCTATAAGCGCCATAATATACTACTTTATTGCAGACATTTTTGACTTATAATGTACAATGTTCTTTATGTTTTAAATGTTTTTAATCCTAATTATTTTATTGTTGTGATTATTTAATTCATTTAATCTACTATATTCATAGTGTATATGGCTTCAGTTGCTAAGTTAGTAAGCGCGTGAGCTTTAGAACCTTAGGTTGCGGTTTCAACTCCCATAGTTTAAAAAAATGCAGGACTGAATACCCAGTATATTAAAGAATTGTTTGATAGTCAATATTTGTGAAATTTAAATATGTCGAGATGTGGTATTAGAAATTGATATGGTTAAGAATGTTTGAATTAAATATGTCTTGTATCGTTATTTAATACTCGCGTACGCGTTTATGACCGTGACCGCTCGTAGTTGTTCGGAGCTTTAAAAGTTACAAATGTAAAAAATTGTAACTTAATTCTCATTCAATTATGATTTAAATTTTTATTTTTTAATAACACGTTTCCACAGAATACTTTAATGTCTGACATAAAACCGACAAATTCAAAGGACTCCATATTATTATGCAAGATAGGAACAATACAAAAATTCAAATTAATGTCTTCGTGAATAATTTTATAGGTTAGGTATTACGTAACAGATAGAGGCCGATGTGGCCGTCGGTTGGCTGTGTGATGCACGACCGACATGGTTTTCGAGACTTCCGTCTCACTCCCTCGAAGCCTTATCGTGATAGGTCGTTAAACATGCTCATTAAAATCTAAACATGGCGGGTGATAAACTAAGCATTCTTTACTATTCCCCTTTAAAGTGATAATAAATCAATTAGGTAATTTATTCGTCTGCGTTATTAAGAAATTTCGTTTTGATACAACTGTTACAGGAATTCATTTCATAGCTAATGTATCTACTGTCATATTATTACGATAATACTTTCGATAATTAGCCACACCATGATTCCTTAACATTAAAAACGTCGTTTTCATATTCGGCCTCGTATAATACGGTACCAAAATAACGCTTTTCAATACAACGCGATCTAGGAACTCATGACATAGTCTCAATAAACCTTTTCTTCTTATACTTGAATCGCATTCAACGTTTGTATATTAATGCTATTTATGCTGGGACACAGATAACTTTTACGTGGCTACTCCATCACTCCTCCAGAAGCTGCGTTATCTTTTGACAGTTATAACTACCTGAGAAATTAAGAACATCAGCTGTTATTTTTGCAAAATTTGAAACTAATTTACCAGTGTTGATGCCAATAAAAAAACAATAACTGTATCGCAAAAAAATGAATTTACCCTAATGTTGATATATTCCACCCGAGCGAGGTGAGTTTAGATAGGTGATGTTTTATAAATACCTGTAATAGTTTTGTCTATTATTATCATTTTTTTCTTTTATTACCTGCTATTTTTGTTTGGTGCATAGATTTAATTTTTATTTGTTTGAGTATTTTGTTTTTTATACGATGCTTTTTAAATAAAATTATTTTTGTGACAACGTGGATGATGGGTTAAATGCATGCTAAGTTCTTTTAGAGTGGGA
>JAGVSQ010003793.1:10412-20750 GCA_022683975.1 Rhyacophila evoluta
TAAGATTATTTATATTATAATAAATGCAACTGATAAGATTAAATATTATTTATGGGCTGCAATGAAAAAAAAGTGTGTTTATTGAAAGGTTATCGGCTTGAATAAATCAAAAAGTCTTTTGGCTTTAAAAAAACTTCGTTAAAAATCGTTTACATACTGATTTGTTGTAAACGCTGCTTGACGAAATAAAACAAAAACAAAACCATGGGACCAAAAGCCGATAACTCTCATCTGGCCTTAATCCGAAACGAAATGAACCAAAGTTATCTGGTTGGCTAGTCGCTAGAGAATAAGAAACAATAAATATACCTGTAAGCGTATTTTCATAATATCAGGGTTGATATAATAATAAATTCTAATATTAACTTGTTAGTAATAATATCATAAATGAGTAACTCATACTCTGTCAATGGAATGACCAAAATAATGTTTGTTCAAAATGATCCCAATAACTGTTTAAGCCCTTAAGGCTTCTAATGCAATTTGGAAGTATAGCGTCAATTATTCATCAGGAATAAATTCCTAGGATCTTGATTGAAATCCAAGTTTATTTTATGAGAGTATCTACTGTCCTATTATTATTAGCTAAGTAGATTAGATTTGTTGCTTGAAGACATGTGGTATGGTACTGTTTAATTTCCTTTCTTCAAAATTGTTCCCCATGTGCATTATGTTGGTTATATGGATATTAGGTGTACATAAATGAATTACGAACTGATTTTAGTAGATCTTTCCTTCTATGCAAAAAATGCAAAAAATGTGACTGATGTGATGTATTTTACCGCGTAGGTGAAAAATCAAGATATTGTTTTACCAAGCGAGTATGCTTCCATTAGAAGCAGTTATGTCTTACTTAGTATGTATTGTTGTACTAAACTTTGTGAATATATATTTGCGGGGAATTCTCACGATACGTTGGTATGATTTCCTTCGTGAGGAGGAAATAAGAGGATGGACCATTCAGCCAATAATAGCTAGAAAGGCTCGGCCATTGTGGATGTCTCTAAAGAGCCTTAACCTGGCTGGCCTATTCTTCAAGCCGACCGATTTCAGTATCCTAGAATGTCGATAAATACGATTTATAAAAGATATATTTTCATACGTAAAATATCTTGATAATAAATAAACGGATTTATAAATAATAATTACAATACATTATTAATGGTTATAATAAACAATGAACAAAACACTTCACAAACAAAAGCATCTCGAATAATAAATAAATTCCGGTGAAATTTCAATTAAGCAGCGGCGTGACGACAGCCCTGATCGTATCACAGGTAACAAATTACAAGTGCATCCTTCCTCCGCTTCATCTGCCCGGCAATGCGGGACTAAATCACCCGCCGTGAGACCAGACCGGGCTAATGTCTCAATCGGCCGCCATCCGACGCGCGCGCGGCGGTCGCTGATCAACATTTCCCGCTCTTATTTGACGCGCTTTTTGCTGTCAGACATCATTATTTGCTTCTCTCGTCTCCGCGTATCTTTTGCACTTCACAGGCAAATGCAAATGCTGAAGTTTGATGAATTAATTATTTCTATTAGGATTCGGAGAAAGTCCACGTCGCAAGCTGCATTTATTATTACTTTTTAGATACAATTATGTAGATGGGTCCCGTAGGCTTTTTTCTGATTCTATTATATTCTCATTTGAAACCACATCTACTAAAAATATGAATCATATAAATCTCTACAGTGAAACTTAGACAAAGAGACCTTGACAGAGCTTATTATACGAGGACAGGTTGTCAACCAGACCACTCACACATCTTAAACATTTTTTGTGCATCTACGGGATTTGAACCCATGATCTACAAATGGCATAGCGCGTACTAACTCGGCGCGGTGTTAAATCAGTAATATTTTATTTTCGATAAAAATTTATCATAACTGTAACATCTCTAAAAATCATGTGTGATACTATTGAACGATGGCTATTTTTACAACTGTTTTCTTACTCATACTTATTTATTTGGTATCGGAACCAAAATAGATGTATTAATTAATAACTGCAATATTTTTGAATCAGTAATTTATTTAATTTCAGAATAATTAAATAATTGAAACAAATCCAACGAGATTGAAAAAAAATTGACGTTTATTAAAAAATGGAACTTGGTTAAAAGAACACAATTTAATCTACCTTGATTTCTTGCCACCATTCGAAACAAAATTCTACTTTGATGAAGATACCAACGCAACGAAACAAGACAAAACAACGTTTAAGATAATCGCTAGACTGAGTAATTAGTAGGCATACCGGCGGAAAGGTGCATTTCGCAGAAAGCTGGGAGAGACAGACGTTGGAAAATGCGCCAAAAAAGAGCGGCGATTGGTTGATCAGCGACCGCCGCGCGCGCATCACATAGCGGCCGATTGAGACATTATATTGTCCGCCTTGTTGAATAATTTGCCGACTAAATAAAGGCAAAATTACTGCGTATCCAGAAACAAAATAAAAAGCTTTATTAGCATTTAAATTCCCAACCCAACTGGATAACAAAACCATTAGTTAAACATGGCAATCAAATAATTTGTTTTATAATTGATATAATTCTGATACATGTATCTCGTTTATATTATCGTATAAACAACTGTTTGGATCTAGTAATGAAGGAAGTAAGCAATGGTGTAAGATTCGTCTAGTTTTTGCAATGGCAAGTATTTTTAATGCGAGGAACAACATTTTTTACATAATTTACAGTATGATTTAAGCGTCAATACATTTTGACATTTAAGTTCAGCTAAAGTAACAAGAATTATCACAATAATTTGAGAATCTCAAAAGACGTCTCTGCGAATTTGACAGCCCTCCTAAATTAAACTCGCTGTGAGTGTGTAACAAACTAAAAACATACCATAAATATTTGTACAAAAATATTAAATATATATTTATTTCTCACTATTTACACACATGTTTTAGGCTGCGCATATATAACATATATACAGTCAAATCCCATTACAACGAAACTCGTGGAACCACCCGCTTTGTTTCGTAATACTGAACTTTCGTTATAAAGAAATCTAAAATACGTATATCCTTTTTTCCTGTTTGCACTAATATGTTCGGTATATTGGAAATTTTGTCATTTACGTATTTGCTACAGCAGAATTTGACGGTATATAACAATTTATAATATATTTTACTGTACAAATAAAATATACGTCCGTTTATTATCAATAAAACCTGAAGTGGTGATCATAGTAAAACTTAAAAAAAACAGCTTGTTCACAACTAATAACGACAATTTCAATAGGTGTATTCTATTGATTCATTAATTCCATATGTTATATAATATTAAACCATGTGTACGTTTATATATTGAAGGCATAGTGAGAGTAGTGGGACTGATTCCACAACGCATTTAATTTTTATGAATTTATTGTAAAATAATATTAAAAAAGACAAGGCAAAAAATATAAAAAGGTCAGGTAATCAGATTCTGAAAATTATAGACCTTATGTCTTTCTTTTTATACGGATTTTTTTTTATTATTATTGGCACCTCAGCCGTCAAACGAGTAGAATTATTAAATTTATTTACCTGTGCACGAAAGGCGCGCGGGCTTGAGACCAACTGTTACAGTATTTTGAGAACCATTATTATTTACCATTAGGTACCCAAAAATTCGCAGTGGCATTCGTGGACAATAGACTAAGAAATCAATAGAAATATAATTTAACTATTTTAAATAATTATTATATTAAAATAGTTGGTTCTATTAATCCACCGTCGTAAGTTACTTTGTTGAAATAATAATAATTTTTTTACAATTTTTCATTCAAGCTGTAATAAATTTCATAGTATAATACGTACACTAGTAGACTGCGTTTTATTTATTGTGAATTATTTAAAAATAAGATGATTGGTTATGAATATATTTCCAAGTGACAAAACAATATCTCAACTGGCTTTATCCGATATATGTATACAGTTTAATAACCAGCCACTTTGTAAAATCGAGCTTAAATTACTGTTGCAGTCAAGTATAAAAAAAATTTTTTACTGTATATCGGAATCGATTAAGAAATAATTTTATATAATTTATTATCAAATTTTAAGAAACGTTTAGACAGTCTGAAGATATCAAAAATTTTCTTCATATTGGCATAAGTTCTTATCATCTTATGATTTCAATTACAAGGTTATATTTTTTATTAAAATAATATACAAAATAGTAAATTTTTGTTGATTTGAATCACTTCTTAAAAATATATTTTAAAGCCACAATCATCTCAAAAAACATCATTTCAGACAAGCAAATGACATAATGTTATTGTACGCTTAAATTTAAGAATTGATTTTCTTTTCTTAAATTGAATTCTTTCAAATAATGGTATATTAATATAAATACCCAGAAAAGTTTTGTTTTGTAACTTGGTAAATCACTATGTAAATAAGTTTTTAGTAAACTCTGAATATATTTTCATTTGTTGTATTTAAATTTATTTTCGTACTAATTCGTTTTAATGTTTAATGTGTAATATACACCGGCGCCACTGTAATCACGGTAGAGCAGGACGAGTGGAAGGAGACAGACTGCGGGCTCACTTTACGTCTCTATTCTCGAGACCTTTTCCTTAATTAGACTTGACAACTGTATCGTGCTCGCCATGGACAGATATCCTAAATTATTTATTAATTTATGTCCAATATCTTTAATGCTTCTTTCTCTTCGAATTATCCAAACACCAAACACGATAGAGATAATAAAAAACGGATTGGAAAATAATTTACTGCGAAGCAATATTTTAATAATGCTTGCAATATATATGTGAGATATTGAAACCCAATTTTCTTAAGCTACTTCATTTTGGAAATACGTTGAATCAAAAATAATTGTACAGCTTCATTAATTAGATTTTAACAATTAATTAATTAATATTTGCGATGTTTATTGAAGAATGAATATTGTAGTTTGCAAACACGCCTTCAACTGCCGTGTTTCAAGACAGATCAAATAATTCAGTATGCTACATCCGATTCGGCATTCATTATTCAAATATTTTGTATTTTCAATAATAACCATATGTAATATAAGAATTCGAGTTCTTTTACATTTTTATTTGTCTAAAGTAAAATAGAGACAATTTCATTTCTTTAATTTTGTAGGAATTTTATAACCGATTTAATAAAAAAAATAATAATTAATTCGGTTGGAAGTCTCTGTCGCAAATACTCCTACCCTGGGGGTTGATGCGGTTAGTTCTACCCTGGCTGGTGCTGGACCCAGGTTTTTTCTGCCGCGGCATATGGCCTAAGACGTCTGTGATTTTCAAACATTATAACATTTGAATTGCAAATTTCAATAATATTATGAAATTATTCTCTCTATTAATTTTGAGAATTGTTGGCAAAATTGATCAGAATAGTCACTTGAAACCTTTCGTAGTATATTTAAAAAAAATTATTCACAGAATGAAAAGAGGCTTTTTAAAATGGATTTTATTTTAAAAAAACCTTCAAACATTTTTAAAAAATCTCCATACTTAAATATGTGCATACCTAATAACCGTAGTTGATACTTATCAATAATAACGGTATCGCTTTGACAGGAAGCAAGGATTACAGTGATAACACGGCACCTTGCATAACACGGCACTTTACAACACGGTTTCGCTTTAACATTATAAAAAAATATGGAAAGTTGGAAACCTTCGTGTAGAGTATATGCATATATAGAGAAGAAACAGCATTTCACACTAAAATTGCAAATACAATTGGAAAATTTTCCAATATTCAGCATATCAAAATTTCATAAGTGCGGACTATTGAGTATTTTGTTTCAAGTATTACATTCAAGAAGAAATGATATTTTTCAATAACAACGTTTGCTTAAACTAGCCAACTGCGTCCCACATTTATTAATACATTCTAAATGGGGATGAAGTTTTTATATGAAAATGAAAAACATATTTAATTTACTTTAATTTTTTTAACAAAACTCGTAATATTGCACTAATTCATGATCTCGTAAAACACGGTTTCACACAACACGGATTTTTTAATAGAACAACTCTATCTTGGTAGATCTACATGTTATGTATCAGTGACCAAATAAAGTTTAAATCCATCGTTTTGTGGCAATTTGAATGGCCCATACATTTTGTGAAACCTGTAACTTTGCGTGCTCATCAATGACTTGAATCCGAATTGACAGTTTAAGGTTCGGTGTGTTTTATAGTAAAAAAATGTTACCTTTACGCTGAAGTAGTCTTGTATTTTTTTTTGTCTTTGTGTAGCCTTTGTTTTACGGTTTTCGATTGATGGCGGGTTACAGTTGGTCCGCTCCAGTGCGTGCCTAATGTCATCGCGGTGCTTTGTTTGCTACCCCTGATATATATATCAGACCAACTGTTGTTATGTTCCCAGCCCTGATAAGATCTGAAAATAATATGTATGAAAAACACCATGGTCTATGACTTGTTGTCATCAACCGTACAAAGCATTTTCAACCTACTGTCATAAAGCATTAACATCACATTAGATGCAGTGTTATGCATATCGACTGTGGAAATAAAAAAGGATGTAACACACTTAAAAAAGATCATTCAATTATTTTGAGCCAACATCAAAACATTACATAGACAATCCTTGAAGTACTTGAACATTAAAACTGATATTTTCTTTATTTAATATGATATTAATTATATAAGTTATTTAGAAATATCAATTAAATTGATTATGTCGAAGCCCTTTTTCCTGGTCGTAATTTCACATGCTATTCTTATTTCAAACTTAAAAGCCAAATCTAGACACTAATTCAGCAGTTTTGGCTTTTATACTTCTGATAGAACGTGTATAAAGTTGTATACACTCAGATTATCGAATAACACCTATTAAAAAAAAATGAGGGTTACGTCCTTTTTCTTTTCCACAATCGGTCTTATTTGATAATTTAATTATTTCATATTTTAGATTTTTTTGAAATGATATTGTAGAAGTAATTAGTACCATTAAATACGTGTAATATGTGCTTTTTAAAAGATGTTAAAATAGTATAATATATTATGCGTGTCTTAAAATTCTTCTCCCTCCATATCCGCCCTTTAAGTGGAGCATATCAAAGCCACATGAAACCTCCAAGAATCCTTGTTGCTCACCAGTATTATGGCATAGATCATGCTAGCATCTCGTAGCTCAGGCGAATAAATACAAAAGTATTTAGCGGCATGTTTTATATTTACATTAATATATACTATCACTCATGTGTGTTGATTCGTATGACCGCAGGGTGTGATGAGTATCGTTGATGTATTATTGAAGAGCGCTCTATTTATCAATTTCAGTTAGATATAAATAACGTTGCAAATGTGGCGCATATGAATTTACACGTTATGAAGGGGTCCACTTCAAAAATAGAGTATATCAATTTTTGAAATGTCGAGATATGATGAGAATTGGTTGTTAGGATGCCTAGTGGGTCGATCAATTAGCAGACAACTGATTCTTGCGAAAATATATTACAAATGTATACGCTTGCATAGTAGTGACATCGTTGAATAGTCGGTTATTTTATAATTATAGTTATACATATTGAAAAAAATTCTACCATGTTTGCTCTGAAAGTAGTGCATATGGATCTCCGCAATTTGAAGACGTGTCTTTACGTATTATTT
This sequence comes from Rhyacophila evoluta, assembly GCA_022683975.1. Classification (NCBI taxonomy): domain Eukaryota; kingdom Metazoa; phylum Arthropoda; class Insecta; order Trichoptera; family Rhyacophilidae; genus Rhyacophila; species Rhyacophila evoluta. Next base: position 18,036 of record JAGVSQ010003793.1, read on the forward strand.
TTACGAGAATTGGTTGTCAGAAAATTGCCAAAGCCAATGGGCATACAGCCCTGCATTTCCGCATTTTTTAAAAATCCGGTAGATGTTGGAACCGAATCTAACTACTAGGCTTATTTACTATAATTAAGAAATGACCACAAGCAATATAAATAGACAGTAAACTATTGTTGTTACCTGTGTATTCTTAGTGATTTAAAATGCTATACGATTTATTTGCAATGTCTGCTACGTGTATTGATATTCAAATACAATATATTGTACTTACAAGTTTGTAATATAGGTGATTGAGATAAAAAAAGACCTAAAGCTGCGGCCGTCAGTCTTGGCTATCAAAGATATATTCACACCGATCATATGCCGTCTATTTAAATTTTAACACAAAAACACTTCCCTGGCAACTACTTTATTATATTGAACGGCATACACGCTTATATATTTCAAATTAAAGCTATACAAAAGCTTCAGTAAATACACTGTGACAGGTGTTAATACAATCTGTGGAAAAAGCTTTGTTAGTATAATAATTCAAACAAGATAACCATTCGAAGAGTGCAGAATAGAATAACCAACTATAGATTACCAAAAAAATACCAAATGTAAGTTTTTTGGCATATTATACATACTGCTTGTGCTGCTATACGACAGAAGTTACGGCACCTTATACTTTATCTTGGCACCTTGATGATATAATTTCAATAATATTAACAATATATATTTTCTTCCTCTTACGCCATACAAATTAATACGATTCTATCCAAATAAAATTTAAGTTGAGCAATAAGTCAATTTAATTTAATGCATTCGATTATTGGTTGGGTTGTTCACTCTCTAAATATTTATAATAATGATATAATCAATAATGCGCATCAAAACAATTGGCTCGTGATATAGTATAATTAATGTAAAATATAGATTTTAATGTTGTAAAGAGTTCTCTATAAAATTTGTGTCTGTGTTTGTAAGGGTTTATAAATTGGTATTTGTCTTTAGTGTCAATTGTCATGAGTGGGGTAAATAGCCTCCGATTCTTAAAAATTCGTCTGTGTATAGCTCACGTAGAGATATTTAGATCTCAAAATATAAAAAAAGCTTGTCTACTGGTAAGCCGATCTTGTTCTTTACGTCTCAACTGCTCTCGTCATGGGAAATTTTTATTTTGTATTATCCTTTGTAATCGCCAACGTCCGATGCGTGCTTAAAAGTTCTAAAGCCATGACAGACGATCGATCTATCGACATATTATTTTCAGACGCGTTGGAACTTTGTCCGATACAAAACAATAGTGTCTTCGAAAAGTCGTACTTAAAACTGTCCGATGCGAATTCATTAAAAAACGACAGGCGTAGTATAAATTATTTAAAGCATTGCAGACATACTTAGCGTTGCTCACAACAAATACACATCTCACAGAAGATAGAAAACTTGTCACAGATAATACAGTACATATAGGAATAGGAATTACGCACACTCTAGTGCGCGCCAACCAAGGTCGTGGAAAGCTATTTCTGGGACACTTTGAATAGTGCGCCACGTTTATTATGCCTCGATATACTTCAGTATAACGGATGTGAGTACGTGCCAGGTGATGGGGGGAGGTAAGCAATGTTCGCTATAAATTAACCAAGAGATAGAGAGAGAGTATTATGTAAATTATTTAAAGGCACTTTTAATAAATAAATACATTACTTTCCCACAAACTAGAAATCTTTTCATATATAATACAGAACATCTGAAATGATTTTTGATACAACTTACAACATATCGACCATGATAAACCTAAAAGACGTAACCTACAAAAAAACAATTATTACGTGAGGCACAAAAAACCTTTATCGAATGATTTTTGGTAAAAGTCTTAGTGTATAGATACAAACTTGAAGTGCACGAAGTCCCGATATGAAATTAATTTAATAAGCTGCTTAAGAAAAACTAATACAACTATATTGGTGAAGTCCTTTTGTCTGATGGCAAATTTTACACACCATCATTATTTTAAATTGTTTAAAAGCTAAATTTAGTTATTGATTCGGCATTTGCAGCTTACATACTTTTGATAGAACGTGTATTAAGGTGTTTAATGTATGTAATCCATTGTAATTATTTTGATAAATCAAGGATAGCGATGTTTTGCCTCTCTACTGCCAACCCGACTGTATTCTTGGTGTTGAATGTAGGATCAAAAAAAAAAAATACTACACAATAACTTCTTTCAAAATGTCAGATAGCTTTATGTAGTATCAAATTTATATTTTTATTTATTAGTTACTGCGATAAAAAAAATCTGTTGCGACATAGTTTAACTAAGATTTACACCATAACTTCGCAATCGCTAAGCATTCATTTTGTTGCTGAGGAACTTTTGATCGAGGATTGAGCCGAGAACGTAACTAATACAATTTTTACGTACATTTTTATTGCCAAGTCATCATAGTGATCATTACATCATCTAAGAACACAGCGATGGCGAACCTTTGTAAAAATCAAAATTATATTTATCCTATTATTAATTACGTAAATTGAAACCGAAAAAATCATTATATTTACGGAATTAAATGACGTTGGCATTAATTACTTGAGATGGTGTGAGGTGACGAAGAATTTTGGAATCTTAGCAAATCGTTTTTTGTCTGTTGGTTACTTTTTTTAATATTTTTATTTTTTGTAAGTCAGTATAGTCAACGTATTTAGAAATAAGATGATATTTTTTTTTTACAA
>JAGVSQ010003794.1:0-20750 GCA_022683975.1 Rhyacophila evoluta
AAAATAAAAATATTTAATACTGATATTTATTGATAAAAACCAATTATTTCTCAAATGTGACACTTTGAAATTTAGTTTACGTCGTTTTTTCAAGTCACTTACGCAATATTTACAGGACACGAAGTATCAGATTAGGAGATCAATTTAATATGCACTAGAAGTATATATTTCTAGAGAAGCATTCAAGTAAATTAATAGATATCCAATCGTCAAGCTGCACTTACGAGAGATGTGGATAATATGAATAGCAAAGGATGACAAAAATTTGAATCTGCGATACCCACAGGATATTTTTTCTGCCGGTCGTATACCGAAGTGATCCATAAAGCAGCAAAAAAAGTAAACGAGTAGCTTTCATAATATATTATTACATAATCGAATAAACAAATATTGGCGATGACAATGAAAAAACGTTATTCAGTCCATGTATTAAGCCATTTCCATGGTATCCCGTAAATTATTAATTTGAATGAATAGCTTAATTTTTGTTTAAATAGTTCAAATCCAATAGTACACTGAGGTCGCATTTATTTTTAATTACGTATACAACGAAAGTAGAGTAAATATATATGTGTTTATATATCTTAATTGTTTTTTTTACACGATGTGGTGCTCAGCCATTATTTAGACCCACGTGTTATGTGGTCATGGATCCCTGAATTTTAAAAAACAAGGATCTGGCTCCGAAAAGTGGGCGGGGCATAAATATATTTATTTTCAAAGCAGGTATAACATCGTGAAAAATATTTTTTAAAAACAATAAGATAGTGACGATAAAAAGTATTTCTAATTTCTTCGCTCATACTTAGATATTATCGTTAAAAGATAATATCTGAATTTATATAACTCTGAAAGGATCTACGTGCGTACACTTTGTTAATGTATTTTAATAAATAATACGGAAATGAAAATGAATAGATTATTATCTTTATAAATAGATAATAAAGACAAAATTGATAATGTAAGAAAATTACATAGGTTAATCAAATCTTTAATATTCACAAATATATATGCGATTGATTGTCAGTACCACTAGAGATAATAAAAAATCTGCAAAAATCTCATCTCAATCGATAATCATTTGCGATATATGTTAATGCAAGATGAAGATAATCGATAATATCTTATAAACATATAAATATAGAAACTGGTCATATAACTATAACAGTTACAAAAAGTGAAAATTAATATTATGAGAGATTTCTGCGTAGTCTCTTTTATTTTGCTAGGGGTTGCGGCGGTTTCAGGTAATAAATGATACAGTTAAAAGTTAATTAGCTTTTTACTTAATTTGGTTTAAAAAAGCTTATAGTCATTTCGGTTTTAAGATAAAGTATCGACTTCTTCAGATGTGGATATTTAAGCGAACTATTACGGGCATTATAATGTGAACTTTATCTTACGTTTTCTGAAAAAAATACATGTTTTACATACGTAAGTTATGGTCAGATTTCACCATGCAAATCATTGTTGGCAAGAATTTTGTATACAAGTATATCATAAAAACATATTACTTATTTATTTTTCAACCCGCCATTGATAACTAATATAGATTGATATATTGTAATGGGATATAATATATTAAATTTTCACTCATAATTTCGACTGACGAAATAATTATTCTGTATAGTAAATTAAAGAATTCTTATTTCGTTATAATGTGTACAATATACAAGTAAATTTCCATTATAAATTAAAAATTACATTCAAGTGGGAGACATGATTTATACCACAAGAAGTCATATTTTTGATCATAAATATTTCAAATGAATTAACTGTATTTTTGCTATTTTAGTAGGTTGAATATATTCTATATTTATTTTGCAGCGAATATTTTACCAGTTCACCCTAAATTTCTACGTTACGAGGAGGGGCAAAAGATTTTTTATGCTCCAGACAAATATGGCAAACTTATACTTGTGGACTTAGAAGAGATAGATGAATTTGAACCCAGATTCAATGCTGACAGTGATGTCTTATTAAATTTATACACAAGGTAGATTTCATTTTCCAAAGTTTGTATATATTATATAGTTACAAAAAAAAGTATTTTAATTTCATAATTTATTATTATATTATTAGATCAAATCCTACATCACCAACAGTCATCAAAATAGGGGATGCGAGTTCTTTGGGAAATTATGGAAAAGGAAAACCATCTAAAATCATTGTGCATGGATGGAATAATGATGGAAAAAGTGAAATCAATTCTGTAATTCGAGATGGTGAGTTAGTATTGTGCTCAGTATGACCAAGCACGCACATTATTTTAATGATTTATAATATAATATATCACGTCAAACATTACTGCGACATTAATATAACAAAAACAAGTAAACTATAATTAAAAGAACAAAGCGAGTTGGAAAACAAAATTTAAAAAAAGATTAATTGTAGCCAATATAATTAATTACAATTGACGTGTGTAAAATTCTAAAATTAAAATGATTATTAAAATAATAATTAATTTATTCTTGCATTAACAAAAAACTTTCATCAACATGATCGATTCTTTTTGATTGTGAATAAAGTAAATAGTAAGTGTACTAAATTCAAGAAACTGTTCCTTATTAATGAGAACTAATCAATGATCTCCTTTAAGTCATCGTTTACTAATATTTCGTGGCATAAATGCTTTCCAGCTTACTTAAAAATAATCGACGTGAATGTCATCGTCGTTGATTGGGGAAAAGGCGCCAATGGACTTTATACAACGGCTTGTGGAAATGTTCCCAAAGTTGGCGCTTTGGTCGGTAGACTGGTCGATTGGCTCGTTGAAAGAGGGTCAAAGATTGGAAACTTCCATATAATGGGACATAGCTTGGGAGCACATATAGCTGGCATTGGAGGCCGATCAATTACAAAAGGAACAGTTCCATATGTAACAGGTAATAATATACATTCTTCATTATTTTATTGTATACTAAAGATGGTTTATCGTAAACCTTCCTTAAAAATACCATGGCGAAAATAATACTTTTTAAAATACTAATAGAAATTCTAATATGCTATCATTATAAGAATCTCTTGGTTTTGACATAGTCAATAGATACTCGTTTTAGCTGAATTTATAAAATGAATACAAGAGTGCAATAATTAAAGTATCATTATATTTTTTGACAGCATGTTATGAACTACATATATTGCTCATTTCATCCATATAATGGACAAAATATTATGTAACAAATAATTTGTATTAGACGAAGCCTACAAATTTGAGGTTAGTCAGTTAAAAATAAATGCACGTAAATCGTCGAAAATCGAAAAATGGTTATATGGCAACAGGACACATAGACGAACGCGCACAAAAAGTGAATGTGTATTAATTAAAATAAAATGCATTAATCTTCTTCAAATATAATTACGTAAATTCAGTTGAAAATGTCATGATATTCATCTGTGATCAGTTGAGTGTGCAAAAAATTATCTTATGCGCAGTTGCATATGCGCGCTTGCCTATGTGTGATTTCTTGTGCGCAATGTTCTGGAAACCAACAAAAACGTAATAGTTAAAATTATATTGTTGGTGACTAATGTACTATTGATACCACTTGAAGAACTTTTTTCTTAGTAAGTAATTATTTAATTTTAGGTTTTGATCCTGCGAATCCACTGTGGGGTAGTGGAAGTGAAAGAATCAGATCCGCAGATGGCGACTATGTAGAAATCATCCATACGAATGCCGGATATCTTGGGCTCAATGAAGCTGTTGGTGATAACGATTTCTATCCAAATGGCGGTTCTGGTCAGCCAGGTTGTAGTATTCTCGATATTGGATGCTCACATGGAAGATCTTACTATTATTTTGCCGATTCTATTGATCACACTGGATTCCAGTCCGACAACTGCAAAGACTACAAAGAAGCGGTCAACAATAAATGTTCAAATCTTGGCAAGCTCTATATGGGTGGCGTTAAACTAAAAACTATGTGAGTATTTATTGTATATAAATTAACTATGATAGAACCTCTATAAGTCGAATCATATATTTTATTTTATATACTATTATTATATATATATTACTATTAGGCTTTAAAACCTTAATTATGCTGAAAGATTGAGCTCTGCAAATCAGAATAGTAATTATTCTTCCCTAGTGTGTATTGTGAACTCTATAACTCTACAAACTGATTAATAATAGCATTTGAAACTATAATGAAAATTTATAAAAGCTGTTATTTTAGTGTAATAAAAAAAACCTTTTTTATTATGCTTAGTATGAAGGAAATTTTATTATTTTAGGAGTTATAGATAATATTACGATTGCTCAAATATTTTACTCAAATTGACTCAATGAAAAAAATTTTTTCAGTAAAGGAGCCTTCTACTTGACAACAAATTCTCAGAAGCCATTTTACAAGGGTTGATTTAAGCTTCATTTAAGTGAAGGAACATGCATTCAGTTATATGAAGGCTTTTATTATATTAGTGTTGTTATATCTTAATACTATATATTTTTATAGAACATGATTTTTTTGTAATACAAATAAAGTTTACTTTATAAATATAAACTGAATTTTATTTAAAATAGACAAATTATTATGAATGTTTCACCCACTTTATTTCAAATATAATAGTTGTACGTAATAAGCTATTTGAAATTTTGGATAAAATTATGACTGAAATGTTTTTGAAAACAAATATTTTTATTAGAAAACAATATGTCGATACCCATAAATTGACATCTCATCTTTAGACTTTGCTTTAAATTTAGAAGAGGAAAAAAAATATGTAATAAATTAGTAAAAGTCCTGATAAATAAATAGAAAAGGCATTTTCCATTTCAAGAAAAATATTTGGAAAAATATTTGTTTCTCATTACTAGATACTAATATTTGAATAGAAAAATTCGAATAAAAATAATGTGAAATATTCATTTAAAAAAAAAATCGGTTAAGAAGTGTCAAAGTGTTAAGGGTATCAATATAAGTTTAAGATAATATTTATATGGTATATAAAGTATGTCACGCTATAAAGCATCATCATTAAAGATCATTAAAGGAGGGTTATAAATGAATTAAAACATAAATGTATTAACATTTTTGAATAATAACTGACACATTTAAACATAATCTTAATTAATGCTTTATTATGGTATGCAAGACTAAGTATACGCTTATTTATAGAGGCAATAAATCAACAGCCATTGCAAAAATATTATTGTGCAACCTATGAATCTAAAATTACGCGTAAAAATAAAATTCCCCAAGATTTATAGCTACTGATAATTTGTGATGTATTAAGATTCATGAAATCCACGAGATAAGAATTAACTTTTGTGTCTTTGATATACAGGTGAATGTGAAAAAATGGTATCAATTTTTTCTTCTTGATTTTAATGAATCTTACTATAAACCCAGGAGATTATTGATTAAATGATTTATTTAAATACTCAAATATTTTTGTATCAATTCAAAATATTTTGAACAAAGCAAAAATAATTCTTAAGATAAGATTACTTGTTTTAACTATATATAGAAGGAGTTAATTACCGGAACATCGTATTCAACAAAGAATTTCAGTATACAATACAATGAAAAATTTAATAAGTGGATTTTTGATTTTGTTTGGTGTCGCTGCTATTTCAGGTGTGTAAAATAATTTGTATTTATTTAATTTTAGAGTCATAATATGAATAAATTTTAAATATTTTCGATAGAAAATACGAGATATTATACGTGAAAAAGATCTTCACTCGATTAAAATCCGATTATTCTGAGAAATCAAAATTTATGGTAAATTTTAGAAATAAAACAAATTAGTTAGCATATGATATATATTAATTTACTTACGCATGATATCATTACGAGTAGATGTTTGAATGTTTCGAAAATAAATTGGAAAACTTAATTAAAGTTGGAGTATTTATTAATGATTGCAATTTAAATTTAAAACATTATTTAAACTGATATTTAAAACCATAATATGGCAATTTTGAATGATTCAAAATAAATTAACTAATTGTTATATATTCCTAAATATGTTAGTTTATGTGTATCCTTTGATATAATTTTTCAGCCGACGTTAAATCAATTCATCCGAAGTTTCTTCAATATGAAGAAGGACAGCAATTTTTCTATACGTCTGACATTAACGGAAAACTTATTTTGGTTGATTTGAATGAAACTAATGAAACGGAGCCGAGGTTCACAGCCGATAAGGATGTTGTTTTTATGCTTTATACGAGGTTACTAACATTTTTCACATTCGATAATGTCATACCTTGCTTAGAGCAGGAATAAATAAATATATCATAGAATCTCTGTATTAAAAATAGTCCAATATATTTAATTAAAATAATATAATAACGAAAATAAATAATACCACTGACACGTTAAATATGACAATTATAAATTTAATAATTGGGTACGACTGATAAAAATATTTACATAATGCAAAATATTTAATGTACATCAGTATTTTTTTTTTTTACTTTATTTGATTTTTTAAATTTACATTAAAAAAAACTATAGCTAAATAATATTGTGAGATAATTATATGTTTGCAGATCAAATCCAACAAGCGGAACAGTAATTAAAATAGGCGATACCAGCAGTTTAGGAGCATATGCCAAATCCAAAGCAACAAAAATAATCATTCACGGATGGAATAATGATGGAAACAGTGAAGTCAACATTTTGATCAGGAATGGTAAGTAGTTTGCATAAAATCTATATAAGTACGAGGCAAGCACTTGAAGACTGGATGTTTCACTTTGTAATTTGGCAAATGTTTAACCTGCAACGTGTATTTTTTATGTCATCAAATGATTTAAAAAGTTTGGCTACGGCAACGAACTGTTCGATATGGAATAACTCCACTCCACACACCTAAACAACATTAAAATGAGTCATGATTATTGTATCTGTTACGAGGCGGTAGTGCGTCCACTTGGAAAACAATAATTTTTAACACAGTCCAATCTAACACGCGGTTTTATTTCAGAATTTTTGAAGTCTATGGATGTAAACATTATCGTGATAGATTGGGGTAAAGGCGCCAATGGGCTTTACACATCGGCTTGCGGAAATGTCCCCAAAGTTGGAGCTTACGTTGGAAATCTAATCGACTGGTTGATTGGCAATGGATCACCTATTAAAAATTTCCACATTATGGGCCACAGTTTGGGAGCTCATATTGCTGGCATTTCTGCACGATCCGTGACGAAAGGACAGATTCCTTACGTAACAGGTAAATTATTAAAATAATTTTAAAAAGTAGTGACATCTGTTTATTTATTTTTAAATGAATATTAGCGGTGTCTCGTAAGTTGGTTTAAAATATTGCAGCATAGTGGCAGTATACGACCGCTTCAAATTGATGACATTAAAATTTGATCCGTATTATTCAAAATAAAAGTATTGAAATTTTTAAAAATATTTAGTGATTTGTGATAAATTATAGAAACTATTTTTGTGCGTAGTAACTGATAAATAAAAAATGTCTACAGCACTTTTTCAGTATCTTTACGGGTTTTAAAATAAACATTTAAAAAAATATTTATTTTATTAGTTGAACCGTCTACTAACGAGTGATACTTTTCACAGAAAAAAACTAGTTTGCTGTTGGTTAAATTTTTATATGGGCTCAACTTCTGTCAATAGCAATCAATCTTTATGTGTGAGAATTTAGTGCTCAATCACAAGGGATTAAATAATAAATATCTATCGAGGGATTTTGTATTTTAAAAAACAAATTTCCTGTTATATTAGATAAAATACGAAGATATTTTGGAAATCATAAATAGTACAGTAATGCGCAATATATTAATAGATTCTCACAAAATATCAAACCAAATACAATTATAGTTAAAATATTACATTATTATTCGTAGTGTAGAAATAAAATTCTCGTTACAATTTTGCGTTAGAAACCTCAGCTTAAAATATAATATTGTTTTTAGGATTTGATCCAGCAAATCCCTTATGGGGAAGCGGAAGCCAAAGAATCAGGGCATCAGATGCGGGGTATGTGGAAATCATTCATACCAACTCAGGAAACCTAGGGCTTAGTGAAGCAGTCGGACATAATGATTTTTATCCAAACGATGGATCAGGCCAGCCAGGATGCGGAATACTGAACGTTGGTTGTTCGCACGGCAGATCCTATCAATTCTTTGCTTATTCCATTGATCACACTGGATTCCAAGCTAATTTATGTAAAGATCACAAGGAAGCTCTCAAAAATAAATGTTCCAATCTGGGAAAATCATTCATGGGTGGATCAAAAATTAAGCCTGCGTAAGTATTCAACAAATATATTTTCGATAAAATTGATTTATAATTTTAATAAAAATTTGCTTGTCATTATTCGCAATTTGAAGATTATATGCACTAAATAATAAAAGTTTACACTTTGAAGTACCCCGTAGTGATTACAGTCTCCTTGGTGAAATGGAGTCTGCCCAAGCAATTATTTTTAATTCAATAAAACTATTATATTCTCTTCTAATAAAAGTTTGAATGTACTAAGTGAGCAGTTTATATCCAAAGTAAAAGCTATTCAATTTGTAGTTTATGGGTACCAAATTAAAAGTATTTTATCCAAAGTGTATTATATATAATATAACCTAAATTAATATTTATAAATATAACAAATTTTAAGAATGTTAACTACTAATGGTGAGAATATGAATCTCCAACACAAATGAAGACTTATTTTCATGGGCCATTTTCACGAACTCATTTTACATTTAGTCTTGTATTCATATTATACATATTATTACTAAATATATTTTTATGTACGACATTTGAACCGGCAATATCTAGTGTTGGTGTGGGCATGCACGCCAAGCCAGCTACCTAAACGGCAATATGTAGTTTATAAAAAATATTTTTAAAAATCAAAAATCGTAAGAAATAAAAATTAAAATAAAATGTAAAAACTGCTGTCTGTCCATACTAATATATTTTTTGTTTATATTTTTTCAGGCAAGGCTCATTCCACTTGGTAACGGATTCGAAGGAACCATTCTTTCTATAGTACAATTGATTTTAATTCAATTTATAGAGAAATAATTATGTTTTAATAATATTTTTCTTTATTTACCATAATTGCTTCATATGTGGAACACATGGTAATTATACGGCATCTCCGAGATTTTCTTCAGTTGCTTTGCCTCTCTCCAGGTCACACCAGCACTTCGTAGTTTCATCGAAAATATCCTATGGATAGTAATCTGCAATCTACATAATGCTGGATTTCCATGGGCCGAAAAAGAGGCTGACTTTTTAAATATAATTGTAAGATATATGTTAGGATTATTTTTAATTCCATTGTAATAAAATATAATATTTTTTTCCAATAGAAATGTTTTTTTATTTATTTGAATGAAACAAATATATCCTATTGTTGAATTTATCATTGAAAACAGGTAGAGACTGAGGTATCAAATATCAGATATTTAATACTGATATTTTTAATATAATATTTATAAATCATATAAGTGAAGATTTTTTTTACATAAATATAAAACTATAATCAACTTAAAAAGTACGTCGAGAATGGAATCGAAATGTTGATCTTTTGATATCTTATGCGGTCATTAGTCATATATAATATTTTAGGTAGTTTTTAAGGTTACAAAACCTTTAGAACATTATCATACTTTATGGTTCCGGATGCCACTATACATTAAATAAATTTATGATTTAGGGATACCGATCTTATTCCCAATTCTCCGGGAAGGATCTGGAAAGTTAAATGAAATGATTTCCTAATCCGGCTATAACTACAATATTTGATTTAAAGAGGTTTTGTGTTACCGTGTAACATTCAAATATTATAGATAAGTATTGATCATAATTGAATATTATTAAGTTATATATAAGTCAAAATGACTAATTGTTTTCATGAACATTTAGGAGATTTCTAGTTAAATTTTAAATTTATCAGATGCTTACTTCCTTTATTTTGGTACAATCAGGAAAAAAAATATTGAAAATAAACGTATAAGTAATCGATTACAATTTACATTAACAACACCACTAATTAATTTACGAGAGAGGTTTCTTTAGAGATAACTTTTTAGCATGATGAACGGTAAGATTAAATTGAAATACAAATATTATTGTTAAAATACCAATATAAATACTCTCTCAAATATTAGCAAACACTATTGGAAAACACAAATTGCAATTTGTAAGCCATGAAGAGTTTCGGAAGTGCACTGATTGTGTTAATTGGATTAAGAGTTTTACCGGATAACTTTTTTGCTTATTTTTAATTCTCTTTGTACAGAGTATAAATGTCTGTTGTTCTTTGATACAGATAAAACTATATAACGAAAATGATTGTATATATTTAACTTGCTGTGATCATAACAGAATTTATTTAAATATATTTTTATTACTTTTTCCGATCCAAAGCAAATGAATCGTCATATGTGAAGACATATATAAAAATACTATTTTTCGCCGTGGACTGTTATAGACCAATTACAGAAATCTTTGCAATTCACATCCTTCATCAAATATACATGAAAAGCGTGCAATTTATTATGCACATATAAAATTCAAACACGTGTGTGATAGTTTATTCATTCGGTCCGTTGGTCATGTAATTGTATACAATATTTAAAAATTATAAAATTATTATAATCATTTTACAGCTTCTTTTCTACTTTTCAACTTTGAAAGCAATGGGAAACGTTAATATTTTAACATCTGTTATTTAAGCCATTCACAAGGTAACTCAATTGAAAGTGTTTGCTTAACTTATACATACTTAAATAAAAAATATAAATAAAGAAAAAAAACCTCAGTGTTTGAATGAATTCATAATTAAAATATGTTACACAATGACTGTTATAAAAGATTGTAATATTAATGGTTTATTAAATATTTTTTATGCGCAACATTGTTGTACAAAAATTAGTATCAACTTGAAAATTTTAAACTGCTAAGTTTTTTACCAAAATTAAAAATAATGATCCCTCCCTTTAGTTAAGAGTTTTAAAAACATATGATTTTAAAATATTTAGAGGAACAATCCGACAGTCGCCACTTCAATTTAAAATTGTTAATGCAACTTCTCTAGGAGGATATAATAAAACAAAAAGCAACAAAACTATTTTACATGGTTATAATAATGATGCCGCTAGTCTAATGTATTTATTGATACGGGATGGTGAGAGTTGAAAAGTGCTCTTTCAAAACACTGTGTTTTAATTTGCTTATTAAACTATTATATGTAATATATGTAAATATTTTTTCGATTTACTTATGTAGTTTATTTTTATCAGTAATAGTACAGCTTTTAATTTCAAATTGTTTATATTCAAGTATTATTGAAAGCATTAGACGTCAATATTATCGTTGTTGATTGAGCCAATGGCTCCAGAGGAATGTACACTACTGTAAGTGGATACGTTCCCATAACTGGTGCTTAGTTTAAAAAATCCTGAATTCGTTAATTGGACAAGGATCGCCCATTGAAAAATACATGTAATTGGATACGGTTTTGGAACTCACGCTGCCGGCATTGGATGCCGTATAATCACTTATGGAAAAATTCCGTATATCACAGGTAAATATTTATTATTCGCTGAAACAATTATTGTATGGGTAATATAAACTGTGATTAATATTGTATATCTATTAGGTATATGTTTTAATTAGTAAAATAAACAAAAAAAAATAATATTAAATTCGAATCCACTTTGACTCAGTGATATACATGCGTTAGTACATTATTTCATACAATTTACATCGTTCATGAATATTCAATAAAAAAATCGTAAGGCAAAATAATCTTGTTCTGCAATCATGTCTTTTGAGTGCTGACTCAATTGGTTATATTGGATTCTATGGTATTGTATGTAAAAAACACGCGTAGGCTTATAATAAAGGCTGCATAGAGATGGTAAAGTCATACATAGGAAGATCAACACCAAAACCAGCGTGTTTGTTTTATAAAAAAAAATCATTATAAGCCAAGTTTATTGATACGAGAGATATTAAACTGAGAAAACTTCATCCAAGAAACCATAATTATACTTAAAAAATATACATAACTTTAAAAAAATATATTTTGAGTTAATAGAGTCTCGAGTAATGAAGTGTACTGTATAGACAAATATATATTTAAAGAATGTGATACAAGCATTGTGTTTTTGGTATAGAAAAAATATTTTAAATTATCAATTTTTCTATATCCTATTAAGAATATTTTAATCGAATTTCAATATTTTGACAGAAAAGTATCAATTATTTTTTAATATAAAAAATAGCCACTTATTGAATACACCATATCACTTATTATTTTTATATATATGAAATTATTTTGTACATTTTGTGTTTAATTATGGATGCATTACATTAAATATTGTTACAAATAAAATTTTCTCAAATGTTACATAAAATACTATATTTATGCTACTATACTGCTAACTTATATACGCTTACATTGACCCCGTAGCGAAAAATAAAAACAAATATTATCTGTGGCAGTTTTATTTGTATATGTATTTAGATTGGCATCTCTTTCTGATAAGATAATATTTTATATCGTTCATTATTTTCCCGATTTCAACACTTAATCCTATGTATTATCTACCATGTGATAATCAACAAAGAAAATTGTAACTAATCATGCATTTACTACACGAGAGATTTAATAAATGCATGCCATTAAAATGGAACGGTCACCACGGAATAAAATTTACCATACAAAAGTATTTAATTTTTTTTCTTAAAAAAAGATATTTTCCAAACATTACAAAAATATATTTTATATATTTTGTTACGTATAAAACGTATAACAAATTATAATACTGTGGAATATTTCATTTACATTTTTGCAATTCTGAAAATAAAATAAAATCGTAATTCTCCATTGAGAGACGTTTGATATTATCGCATGAATAAATATTTCATTTGAAATCATAACGGTTATACGTGTGTGAGTTTTGTAGCACTACTTCCATGGAGTATTACCGTTTTGTGAAGCTTCAACATTTTACTGTCTTCAATTCGCCTCGGAGCGCAGTATCCACAGAATACGGCGTTACTTATTTTAAGTAGTTAATCACTTGTAATGCTCGTGCTAATTCACATGAAGGATTATTCCTCATTGAGAGAAAATTAAAACCTTTTTATGATTATATTGAAGATATATTGTAATATTAGTTAATACCATAAAATAGTATAAACATGCTGACTTTAATCATATTTTAATCTCTTATTGTTTGTCAAGTTATAATATACAAAAATAGCGGTAGGGTAAACTTTTATAGTTTTATACCAAATCCGCTATGAAAGCGGAGTATATTGATCTTAATAATGTGATCATCACCACGTCAAAAATGAACTATATCCTCATATAAATTTTTATTCTGACAGTGTTTTTCGCGCAGTCAGACTTGAGTCTTGGGTACTTAATATTTACTCCCGGGACATTCCCCACAGCAGCTGACCAATTAAAGCGACGTCTGCCTGCTGTCGTATTAATGTCGTATAATGTATTAAACATCTAGTCCAGCATCTTGAGATTTTTTTAAAAATCGAGTAGCTGTGAGGCTTGAAACCCAAAATCTGGATCAAAAGCGGCTAGTCAGAACATACCACTTTGAATAATAAATGAAGATGTGGTCACATTATTACAGCAATTATCATGCGACACGTGTGATAGAGATTTATATGTATTATATATATATTTCCTTCGCACACACGTCTACAATTGTTTTGATAGAATGAATAAAACACTCTGATAAATTATACTTGGACAACTAGCTTAAACAAAAATGCGTAAATCGATTTTCATAGTCTTTAAGTGTACTATTTGTTATCAAATAATTGTGCGATATACAAAGATAACAGATTTAAAATATGTTTATTCATAAAAATAATTGCACTCCTTAAGTTAGGCAACAAAGTTTTATGTTCATTGATTTATGTTAATTATTGTTGATAAATATAAAGAAAATTTCCACTACAGGACTTCCAAAAGTTTATATAATGAGTTATATTATTTTGAATACAAATATGTAAATACAATATAATAATTTGACCCGGTATTGTTTGTGTAAATTTTATGTCAAATAAATTTTTGTACGTTTGTATAAAACTTACAGATCTTTTTTTAGTATTTAATAATAGTAATATGCGACTCTTCCCTACGTTTTATTTTATTTTTTTAAATCAAAAAAAAACTGCTAAAAAGTATTCCTGTATTTGGACCAAAGTACAGAAAACTGGGCGAATGAGATCTACTTTATATATAAAAAAACCAAATAGATAGATTTGTGATATTTAATTTTATAGTCTATTTTTCCATGAATGTGACGGGTGAAATATCAATGCGATTTTACAAGAAAATAATTTTTTCTTAAATATTTTTACTATGAATGTGGGAATTTATTCGTATAAAAATACTAATTTCACTCGTTCAGGTCTGTATTTAATATGATTTAAAATGTTTATTTAGCATTGATACTTATCTGAAGACCAATGTACTGACACATTTATTGACACTTTAATGATAAAAATAATAAAAAAAGCCTTGGCAATAATCTTTTCAAGAATCGAAATATCTATATAAAGACAGAAATTAAAATTAATATTTCAAAGTCACTTAACGGAAAACTAATTATTATTTAAATCAATTCAACGTGTAATACTAAAAATGCGATATTATTTATTCATTTTGTATTTTTTGTTTACATTCGGATTTGTTATTGCAGGTAAAACATATTGCGTATTCAAAAACATATACATTTGTGTATAATATTTTTAAAACAATTTTCGTAAAAAAAACATTAAATCTGTACCTTTTCACTATATCCACCATACAAGTAAAACATATGATTCTTTGCAATTTAAAAATATGTCTTGAGAGATTATTTTTTACTAGAATTGGTTGTCAAAATTGCCTAATGCAATGGGGATCGTGTCATGTATTTTTAGATTATTTGGAAAATCTAGCAGATGTGAAAATCGAACCTGCAATCCTTGCCTAATCCAATCCACTAGCCTCTTAGCCATCGAGAACAAAATCTTTTTCTTTTTCTATCTTTCTCTGTATCTAATTTTATGAACTACAATAACTACCGTTAGTTCAAAATATTACTGGGAAAAAAAGTTAACTTTAATAATTAGTCTCCCGAGATACTGGTACAACGAGTTGGTTTTACTGACTTGAGATGGATATTAATAATTATTTATATTGAAAATAAACATGAATTATGCAATATTAATATTTAATTTTCAGAGCGAAAAGATATTCCAGTATTTTTAAAGTACGAAGAAGGTCAGAAATTTTTCTTTTATCCGGATAAAAATGGAAAATTATATTTGGTTGATTTAATGCGACCGGATTCAGACTATTTCGAATTATCCAAATCAGAACATTATGCATATTTCCAACTGTATACAAGGTAAAGGCATTCATAATATAATATCTATACATATTTATATTAAAATGAAAATGAAAAAATTAAAATCTAAAATTTTTGACACTACCGTATATAAGTTTCCAATTAGTAACAAATATAATTTGGCTTTATATTACTATAATAAAAAATATAGCAGTTAAGTCTATCATTATATATGAATAAACAATTTTATGAATTATTTATTGAATTAATCGATTACATAATAGTTTGACTAAAGTGTTTTATGACGAAATAAATGTATCCTTATCCTCAATTTTCACTCTGTTCCAATAATTTGATAACTGTGATGTATTACAGAAAAAATCCTACGAAAGCTGAAGAGTTGATAATTGGGGATGAAAATCGTTTGAGTCTATCAAATTTTGATAAAAAGAAAGCTGTGAAAATAATTGTTCATGGATGGAAAAGCAACGCGAATGAACGGATTAACACCCTGATAACAGAAGGTAGGTTTGCTAAAAAGTTCAGTCGTAGTCCAATATTATTAATTATAGGATAAACGATAATTTGAGATACATGACATAACTTGATTATATAATATATTTTAAATTCTAGCTTTTCTCCGTGTCTCTGATGTGAATGTAATTTGCGTGGACTGGGGTTATGCAGCAAATGGATTGTACACGACGGCTGTCAAAAGTGCTCCAAAAGTTTCAGAAACAATAGCTAAATTAATTGATTGGCTCCGAGATATGAAAGTTCCGATGCCATTCTTCCACTTGATCGGACACAGTATTGGTGCACATATTGTTGGAATGGCATCACGCTCGGTTTCCAAAGGACTGATATCGATCGTTACAGGTAATTTCTCGGCAAAATGTAGTTTTAAAGTAATATATTTTAAAACAATAATAATTAACACAGAAAATGAAAATATAAAGTTTGTTGTATAGAATTTTATAGTATTATAAATTGATTTTAGGTTTACAATAAACTTATTAATTTACTACGGTACATATTTTTAATTGATTACTATAAATCGGAACTGTTGAACCCGCGGCCCGTGACATCCTTTTGTGTGGCTCTCGATCATAATCTCGACGTTATACATAGAATTTGTAGATATGGTCGCATAATGACATTTTAACAAGGCATTGAATAAAAGCTTTTCATTGAATATTTTCTTTTGTATCGAAAACTAGTGAATGAAAGACGTTTTTTACTTGATTCAATATATATATTATAATATAATACGAGAGTTAAAAAAATATTTATTTTTTACTAATCTAACTAAAAATCTCTTTTTAGATTTCGTGTCCAAATTCTGTATAATAAGATTTATTATCCGTTAAATACAAAATATTATTTAAATATGCTTTCAAATTCGTTCAAGGATTGGATCCAGCAAATCCACTTTGGGGTACTAGCAGTCCGCGTATTCGGAAAACTGATGCAATGTACGTGGAAATAATTCATACCAATGCTGGAAGTTTGGGCTTGACTGATGCATTGGGCGATAATGACTTCTATCCAAATGGAGGCAGTCGTCAACCAGGATGCAGTCTTTTGCAGATAGGATGTTCCCATTCACGTTCATATGAACTGTACGCCGATTCGATCGACCATCAATATTTTATGTCAACGCAGTGTATTGATTACGATGAGTTGTACTATGGAAAATGCTCTAATATTAGTGAACTTCATATGGGAGGAGCACAGTTTAAAAAGGGGTAACTTTTTACAAATATTCAAATGTTAAAGACATACAAATTTAGGAAAATAATTCAAATTTACAAAAAAAATCAGAATAATATTATTTTACTAAAATTGTCACCTCAATTATATTTATGGTATAAATGCATGGAAGATTACGTACATATTTTAAAAAGAGTAGAAAATAAAAAAATCTCCAAAAAGATAAAAATAATATAATATAAACACTCTAAATGATTAGAAACGAATGGCTGACGAGCAAGTGAATGTTATGTACTATTTCTCGGTTTTTTGAATAGCCGATCATGTAAAATCAAGTTTTTGTTATTACGTGCGTAGTTGAAAAACGTTAAAATAATATTTAATGACAACTTTTCGTTGAATTTTGTTTTGCTAATTTTGTTTTTTTTTTTACAGATTTGGATTATTTTTATTGGACACCAATGACAAAAAACCATATTTTAATATAAAATTAGAAAATAACTGGTCATAAAGTAGATTTAATTAGAGACAATGTTCGGATATTTCGAACATATAAGCTTTTTGAATTTTAAGAAAATGATGATGCATATTGTTATATCTATTATAAATACGATAATAAAACATATGGAATAGTGTGATTGATATAAAATATTAATTAGTTAATTTACGTCATTAATAAAATGTTGAAACATGATTTTGTTGATTTCATTTACATTAAAATAGTCTTTGTTATTAGTGTTTTTTTAATAAAATATAATTTTATATACAAAAGTTTTTGGAACATGGTTTTAAAACACCAAAAAAAAAATTAAAATTAATTCTGTGAACTTAAATAGCACTTACTTTACTTAGTATGATATACAAGCTATCATTAGATTTTCATATAAATAGATATAAAATTCTTTAAAAGATACTAAATAAAATTTTAATCATATTCTTTAATAATTTAAAAAAATATATATGATTGTGCCTAACCTTTATTTTGTCATACACGTAAGGCATTGTAGCATTGTATTAAACAATTGTATAAAAAATATGTATAAATATTGAATAATTTATCGATATGAAAGTTAAAAAAAAAAAAGCATTTAGTCTGCGTTATTTTATATTCAATTATGTTATTAGTGAGTGCCCAAATTAATGAACCTTTTTGTATTCCTTGCCATCTTTTGGATATCATTCAAAGTAAAATAGAGTAGGAAAAATGATTGCATTTTGTTATAATAAATACGAAAACAGCATCCCACTTCTGCATTTCTTTCTCAGATACTATTATTTGTACAATACGGAATACGTTTAGCTAGCAATCTTATTTCATTATATAACGAAATATATTTCTAAATGGTGTTCAGTTACATTAAAGTTAAATCAACAATGCTAAACAAACACATTTGATTAATGTATGATTGATATCATTGTATGTGAATATTTATTCCTTGACTCATGCCTCCCGGGAAAGAACGTCAAATTGTACAATATATTAAATACAATAGAAAATAAAATTGATGAAAAAGAGCGCCGAGCGTTTTTTGATTACAGGAGTCATTTCTGTATGGCCTTCACCAACGTTTGATCTGAGATAAAGGAGTCTTTTTGCCTAAAACTTAATTTTGTTGCTGCTATAATCACTAGGTGCATTGAAAAAAGATGTTTATTATTATTTTGACACCAACAGATTTTTATCAGAAGAAGCTAAAAGCTTTTAATTATCAAATATTATTAATGGTACGTCCATTTTTATTCATGTTTTTCTGAAAGAGCTTTCAATAAATATGGATTACTACTGTATAAAATTATAATTATTGACATTATCAGTACAATAATAATATGCACTTAAGCAATTAAGCAGATAAGATTAAATTGCAAAACTATTAATGTTTAATTTTCTATTGGACTACAATATTATAAAAACTGCTGTAAGA
Source organism: Rhyacophila evoluta (assembly GCA_022683975.1). Classification (NCBI taxonomy): domain Eukaryota; kingdom Metazoa; phylum Arthropoda; class Insecta; order Trichoptera; family Rhyacophilidae; genus Rhyacophila; species Rhyacophila evoluta. The sequence goes on from JAGVSQ010003794.1 coordinate 18,949, forward strand.
TAATTAGTTTTAAGAAAAGTTTTAGATCTATTATATTTACACTATGGGGTTAATATAAAACGTTTTTGTTTATTACGTTTATTGTATTTTAGGAGATAAATATTATTAAATAATGCATAAAATTAAATGGTATGTAAAAAAGACGTTGTTAATATGTATTTGAACAAATAATAATTTTATATAATTCAAGTATATTGATTAAGTTTTTTTAATTATGTAAGAGTTAAAATTTTAAGCAAATTTAAAAAATATTGTAGTCTACTAGTTCCCTAACGTTTATGGATTCATTTGTAATAAGAAATTGAAACATGCAGGAATATAATCAAAAGACATTATGTCTTGTATTATATCCATATCGATATTTATTTAATGATCTTAATATAATTTTTGCACAGTATTTTTGCGTCATAGTACCCTTGTAGACTTTATTAAAACATATAAAATAGATATATTGTAAACGAAAATAGGAAAAAATAGAAAAAAATAAAGAAATATATTTACACATGTTGTTTTACTTATTGTATCTTCTTGCAGCTTTACTAAATATGTCCGATGTATAGTTTATTTATGTGGATTGGAAAAAAAGAGCAAGTTTATAATATATATCAGGATTTGGGTGTGTACCAAAAGTTGGTAACTATTAGGCAAAAGAAACTACTTAATAAAATATGGATTACCAATTCATTTTCATCTAGTTGGTCACAGCTTCAGCACTCGTATTATTGAAATAACATGGAGAACAGAATTACTTGGAAAAAAACCATACGTAACAAGTAAATTATTGTAGTGCAAACGCATGACTACATTTACGATACACTTTGGAAGATAATAATTTCGAAAATTTTATACTTTGTGCGTTAAATTACATGCATTTTTACAGGTTGTAGATTTAAAAGTATATGTGTTATTGGATGTTTTATGAGTAGATTCAACAAGATTATTATGGCGAAGTAGCAGTGAGAGAATACTTAAGCCAGATACAATATAATATACTGCACACATATTATGTGAAGATAGTTCAAACTGAAGTAGTTATTGCTGGTATTAACAATATATTAGGTCAATATGTTTTTACGATTTGACGTGTTCATACAAAATTTCAATACATTATTCCGCTGATTATATAAAATATAGCTGATATAATAAAAGCAGAGTGTAAAGGCCGAAATAGTTTTCATATGGATGGACTAAACTCGAAATCGATGTAAGTTATTCTTATATTCATAGAAAAAAATAATCGAATCTGAGCGAGGCAGATATATATGATTCGTTGATGTTGGGACAAATGGTTAGATGAAAACAGTGAGAGTATCATGTGCATATTAAAAGCAACTATTCTTTTACCCATTCATCGAGCATTGCATTCAAAATACATACATTATACTTATTATGAAACCGCTTAAAATCATATTAACAGTACAATTTAAAATTTGCAATGCAATTTGAATACTAAAATATAAATGTTGATTTAATTTCACAGACGAAGTGCTTAACTCGATGACAGCAGAAACTAAACCGTTTTATTAAGTATTCCAACTTCTAATACTTCATTTAATTAAAACTTATGAATTTAAGTTGGTCAAATATTTTAGGAGTAAGTTTTTGTTCTTATGAAAAGTTCAAAACAGTGTTATCGTAATGAATAAGCAGCGCATGTTTATATACCCTTGGGCCTCGTATAACACGGGTTTACACAACACGGTTTTATACAACACGCTTTATATAACACGGTTTCAAGAAAAAAAACGATTTAAAAATATTATTGATATTGGACAATGCACCAGGACATCCGCTCGATTTAA
>JAGVSQ010003795.1:0-20749 GCA_022683975.1 Rhyacophila evoluta
ATCCTACGCTAGAATTGAAAAATGTTTTCGACCAATCAAACGTCTGACACACACATAAACTTGATTTTATAATATAGATGTAGCCGATAGCAAATAGTGGTAATCGTCAGAATTTTGATAACTGATCTGACAAATGATCCTAAAAAACCTTAATAAATCAGTATTCCCATTATTATTTTGATAAACAGCTTCTTACGTAAGCCAGAGGCACACCACGTTACGGTAGGTATTTGCTTAAAATCATGGAGCAAAAAGATGATCAAAGTAATAATTTACGGAAACAATGTCCTAGGTTTTCCTAACGTTTTAAACGTAATCTGTTACAAACTGATCTAGATAGTGATTATCCCAACCATAAAAAATAAAAATGAAAGTAAAAATATGTAGTATGTTAAATTAATATATATTTAAATCTTTTTAATTTGTCAAACGAATGTTTAATGAATTTCATGATAACGAGACTCGAAAATTTTACGACGTAATGATAAACGAGTAATTATAAATGACAGATTTGCAACCGTACTGTATCGGAACGACCGTTTAGTTGCGTATCTCGAATTCGTACATAGATAAAATGTTTCCATCACGCTAATTCTTTCAAGACACGAAGCCTGCCCGGTGGCTGGTCCCGCCACTCTGCGACGTCGTCACTTAACTCCATACAATCTACAATAGCATAACACAGTGGGAACAGTAGGACGAGAAGGGTGAAAACCTAAGATCAAGGCTAAAGAAAGTACTATAACACCAAAGACTATTTAATGAGTTTGAAACTAATAACGAACAAGCATACGTGTTTGATTACATTAAAATACCCGAATTATATTACGATAATCAGAAACTATTTATGTAACTTGACCGAGAGGCCTGGATGTTTTGCAGGAATAAATGCTATATTATATCTAGGAGACATACGATTTGCAGATAATATCGTAATATTTTTATAAGATCTCAAAGAAATCCTGTAAATGTAATATATATATATATTTATTTAAGCCATTATTTGGATCTACATATAGTAAAGATATCCACTCCGATAGTGGATTATGTGGATATCCACTATGTGAAGACCTCTTGACAGATTATTTTTCACGAGAATTGTTTGTCAGACAATAGGTATCCAGTCTTGCATTTTTGGATATATATATATATATACACACAAAAACAATATTGATTTGATTGATACACAACAGTTCCTTTTTGCGACGAATAAATAAAATAATTACTCTGAAATACTTAATTATATACGTTATATGTACCTAATAAATAATTACTCATGAACTGAAAGCATAAGTGTTAAAAAAAGGTTTTTTTACCAACGATGAATGTAATAATAATCATTTTCCCAATATTTAGTTTGGACATTTAAAAAATTAAATATAGGGAAAATGTTTTAACTATTTACGCCATGATGATATAAATGTCTTTGAGAGTATCTGTGGAAGAGAGAATTTTAAAGGAAAGTGGAAGACAGTTTGAAATAATAATTGTGACCATGTGATGGGGCGTACGTTTTCATAAATTGTCCAAAATCAAAAATAATCCACTATCGTGATCACGCTAAAAGTCACTCGGAAAAAACGAACGATGGCGAACAAATAAGAAATCGAAATAAGTACGGATAAATCAGGTAGTTCAGCGACTTCAATAGATCACAATGAAGATGTCATTTGGTAAACATGATCACCTTAATTATACAATTTTAAGTTGTCGCTGCTTATATTGTATATTTACTAAATTCGCGGTGATTATTTTATTTTGATTATTCGATTTAATAATAATATGTAGATTTTTCTGTTCTATTCGATTCATTTTTAAAAAAATATTTTTTTGGTGGTGCAAAATTTTGTAAAAATTTCGTTTGAATATTATTTACCTCAATATATTTTTAAATACATAACGTTTATTATATTATTAAATCATCACCAATATTGACCACTTTTAAATGAGTCAATATCCGTTAAAGGATAATGATTTCAGCCCGTGCGAGGTGCGACATTTAAACAATTGACTTATATTCATGAAATATTGAAATTTCCGCCAAAAAGTTTAAGCCGTAAAAAAGCGAGCCTTGAGGATTCAGTTCAGAATGTATTGATTTTGGCAAAGCGTAGTAATTTGGCAGTACGTAGGTAGTAACTGTGCCAAAATAATTTGTACTTATTATACCTATTCGTCGGTCTACACATTGCACGCAGCATGAAATGCCTGATCCCATAATCTCATGTTAGGAGTATAATAATATCTATTGTGAAAGTATCTGATGATTTTAACTATTAATATAAATAACATACTGAAGATATGATATTACGAATGCGTAACATATTAACTACATATAACAAATATAATATTTAAGTATACACACACTAATCACGATTTACAGTGAATCCTTAACAACTGAAAAACATGAAAATGTAGTCTACTTTAGATTACTAACGTACACACTTTGTAGTGGTGCTACAAGAACGGATAATGGGTTGCGAGTTTACAGTGAAGTCTGTGGACCCAAAACGTCGTCGTGCAAGAAACCGTGCGACCTTGTGCTTTGCTCTATACGTTGCAGCCAAAGTCTAAAAGGGTGAATATTCAATAGTGTTAACATAGAACAATGTGTCATATAACTATTACCGCGTCATGTAATAAAACCCAATTAATTCCTCAATGATATATTTTAATGTGATTTTTTTAAGCATAAAACAATCTATTATGAATAAAAATACGCACATCGTGTTGTGTAAATAAAAATAATGTTCTTTTCAAGAAGAGCACCGGTTAGAAGAATAAGATACTAATACAGTTTGTAAGCAATGACTCGAGATCGAATTCAAACTTGAAAGAACTCCCAACCTAATATGTGTCAGTCATATAACTAACATAATTATTATTGAATGCATATGTAAAGAAATCAACTAACATCTGTATCTTTTAAATTCAAGGACGGCTTGAAAACTAAGATGACCCATGATTGTGACTGTCTTTCATCCATAGCACGTTTTGAATTGTTGAAATTAGTAACCGAGAATTATCAACCTTGAGAGCTTTTGGCGGTAGAGAATCCCGGAAATTAATTCACCATCGTCAATATCTTTCGCTTCGAGTTTGATTGTGCCTATATATTTTATCACAGTGCATTTAATTTTACAATTTTGTCTTCAACAATATAGAAATACACGTAGGTAGCTCTATAATTGTAATGTATGACAATAGCCAAATGAAAAAAAAACAACATTATCTTAGAATGTTTGTGAGAAACTGTCAAATATCAAGGAACACAATAGTATAGTTTTATATACACGTTTTTGTGCTATTATCATTATTAATAACAGATTTTTTTTTACCACATTCGTTCCGCAAGTGGACCATACGAATCTCCGCAGAGTAAAGATTAATGTTGAATAAATTTTTACGAACATTTGTTAGCATTCACTCTATCTATTGATATATCTTATGGTTAAAAAAATACTATGTCAATGCAATATTATTATATATACTACTACCATAGTAAAATCTATGCACTTATGGGATTCTAATCCGCGACTCCTGACACCGAAGAGCGTACGCTTAGCAAAATATCACCAGACTCAAAGAAAGAAATACTAATAAAATGAAATCAAAAATGTCAATTTTACTAGTTCGTTCCTTTTGAAACCTGTGATTTGTATCGTATGTCCGTATCCACATCCTATTATTTAAAAATAAGTAAAATTATTATTTGCAACAAAGGTAATTCATTGTTTTATTGACTTAGACAATTAAGAGATTCGTATTAAAATTGTTCTTTATTATTACATAAAGAATTAGATAAATTATTCAAATTAATCATGTTTTTTGAATTACTAACTTGAATGTAGCGTGTTTCTTTATTTGTTATACTTAAAAGTTATTATTCATAAAAAAATAACCATCAATCATCTCTACTGTTATACAAGATTTTAATATTATGAGTACTTACTGTTACGCAGAATAAAATTACAATAATAGACAATTTTCAAATTTGAATTATTCAATCATAGTTACCATAATTATCTGTACTAATCAAAAATTTGTCGGTTTTTTGAAGACACCGTGCATTATTGCTATAGAAATCATTTATTACTCATACTGTCTGGGCAGTGACTTATTTAGTACCAAATTTGGCCATCGGTCGACTTGTATTGTTATTTATAATATGTATATATATATATATCTATGTAAAGTCTAGAGTACCAACATCAAGCGTTCGCTACTGTTCGCATACGCAATTCGCCCGCCAAATACTTGACAACGAGGACGACTTGTTTTTGACGTTTTATTCGCTTCTTTGTTTGATTCATTTTTTTGACTAAATTTTCGAACTTCGCGGAGGAAGCCATTGCGGGGTGCTGGCTTGTCGACCGGATGTATTTTTAATCGCGCGCATCTCTGAGCAATTAGCGAACACATGTCGCATTTTTCCAACCCTTTTTTTTAATAACCAAATCAAAATTCATCTCATGACTCCCGAATTTGAAACGTAAAAAAATGTGGGAAACAGAACGACGTGCGGCGTTCCGTATCTACCCTTCAACAGAGGTCATTAAGACTCGGCCAATGTTTGTTTATTTTTTGCAGTCGGTATTTACATTTTACGTTATTACGTCATGGCTACGTGGTAAAATGAATGAAGTGCTGTGCTAACAATTATTTTTTTTAAATAAAAAGATATGTATTATTTCATTAGAAAAAAATATTGAATACATAAAATCTACTATTACCAACTTGATAAAAAAAATCATGTCCAAAACATTTTTTTTATCTATAATTGAATATTATTTTTATTGAATGAGAAATAAAAATTTGAAATTTTCAAGTTATTTTTGAAATTCCAATTCGCCTTTGATGAGAATAATAATGCCACGCAAACAGCAAACTAAGTATTGCATGAATTACATGAAATAATTTTATTTCATTATTCAAACGAAAATCTATAGATCTTTTTACAGATGAAATTAAGCTTGTCATAAGAAAAAAAACCTCATGCTTCACTGTGACTCGCATAACATTATTGTTTGTATTGCATCGATAAGCCGCTTGTAAAGTGCTGATTTGATGATTACTGCGCAAGTAAACTCATTGCTAACTCAGTCGTTATAAATAATATTGATTTTTTGTTACTAAAATTCAGATAAATAGCCAAACAGGGCAAGCGTAACCTTCGGTTGATTGTTTAATATGCCGCGCGTGCAAAATAGGCAGTCAGTGGAAAACTTCTTTCCAACTTATTCTATATATACAATGAAGAGACTGGCTCACACCGATATGAAGATGAAAATAAATTAATACAATATATTTTTAACAAGACATCGGTATATTTGCTACCAATAAATTAATACTGCGACCGCTGATTTTCCACTCTAGAATATGTGCACGCTATAACGTACTCCCTCTATCTCTCTATACCATGTTCGCTCCCAAAGTGGAGCATATGGGTCGAAACAGTGTGAAGATATCCACTCTGAAAATGAAGTATATGTATCTCTACAATGTGAAGACGTCTTGACGGATTATTTATCACGAAAATTGTTTGTAAGACTATTGCTCAACCCAATGGGCATCCAGTTCTGCATTTTTTTTTTAATGGGAATCGAACCCGCATTCTCCGGATTGCTAGGCGCGCACGCTACCGACTAAACTACCGGGAAGACTATAACGTACACTGTACGTACGTAGTTGGCTATAACGTACTTTGGGATCAAATTATATATTAACATTAATTCAACGAGGAAAAATATATGCATAGATTTGAGAACGGGGGTTAATCAAGTTTATTCGTTAGATAATAAAATATTTTCGTTAATGTTCGTTATTTTTTGTGAAGTTAATGTGTAAATTATATAGGTGCATATGTATTGTAAAACTTTCAGTTGTTCAGTTGATTACTGAATGTCACTGTGATCGTTTTCAGATTAGAGTAAACAGGTTTTTTTAATCGACCGCTATGAGGGATCAATCATATCACGTTAATAATTATATTCAAGTGTAAATCTCGAATAAAATATTGCAGACATTATTGAAGCGAGAAAATATAAAAAAACATTACATGACCCAAATAAGTGTATTAAGAAGCGTTTCGGTGTCCAAAATAGAGCCCTAAATTTCGTTTAAATGTCGCATAACTTGGCCGTAGCCCATAGGGTAATAATTCACTTTGAAAAACTCAGGTTCAGTAACAATGAGGATTTAACCGCAGTTATACAAAAGTGTAACTTTTTATGTAACACAGCTACTAAGATTTATAAAAGTGTAGCACCCGATTAGATTATTTAAATGTTATGTTACGGATCATGTTGTGCGTCGAATTTACAGATCTATGGCGTAATCCAATAATTACATCGTTGGTAGGTAAAATACGTTGCGTATCAATAGCCATTTTGGTACACGAAGATTCTGCTTCCTATTCTCAATTGGCAAACCATAGACATCTACATTTCTTATTTTAACATATATTTACTCTGCAGATGATCGGCCAGAAAGAAAAGGTTTAATTTTTTTTTCAGAAGATTTATTTTTTTGGATTCATGCTTTTTATTCACTATACTCACATTACATTCATCGATGCACCTATTATTTTCGTTTTCAGTTATTAAAGTTGTTTGATGCTTTTAATGAAAAATTTAAAAATTATTTTCTTTCCGTTTTTCGCTGATCCTAATTTAAAATTAATTTGTGTATCGAAACATTAAAAGAAAACAGGTTTATAAACAAATTGTATACTCTAATACACATTTCATAAAAAGAGCGTTAGATAAGTATGATATTAAATATTAGAGACTATACTAAAGTATGCGTCCGTTTATATCTGTAATAATAAACAAAAATCTCAGTCAAAAATAAACGAAAATTTAGTCTTAGCCAGTAATGAATTAGCTTTTGTAAACGATAAAATATTCTACAACCATGTGCATGTAAAAAAAACTGTCAATAATATTCATATTGTAATGATAGTTTATTCAGGTCAGTTTCACATTTTTCATCTGGTGCTGCACGGTGCGCCTAGAGCCCAAGATGATCCAATTCTAAAAAAATCCATAAATTTGCTCATAAATGAATTTTATTGCCCTGGTTCTATACATTTTTTGCATTCTCGACATATTATTCGTCCGCTGTAAGATATTTGATATATGTAAACAATTCTCTCTGCGATATTTAATACCAAAATATTTATTAAATGCGCCTCAATAGTAATAATGCATATATCAAATTGAGTAAAAGGACCTTGCCTTGCTTGAAAAAGAAGTGCCAGAGCGCGTCTTGGCTCGGAAAAAGTACCAGGGGCGCCGTCTTGCGCCCACTACACTACTGGATAACGATCAACATTCCATGACAGATTTGAAACACAAATCAAATGACTATTTATTGAAGACCTTTTTTCTCGCTCCTGAGAGCAAATACCATTTACCATATGGTTATATTGGGCCGCTATAATAAGCGAAGGTCATTTAAACACTATTTTGCTTCATATATACTTTAAAATATTGGACAACAATGTTGATTTCTCCCCCCTACATATTCATCCTAATTCATTAATAGACTTCGGCCTGAAAAAGCATTTAGTAAAGTCAGTTTTTCGTGATCAAAATTTTAATTTGATTTTGCCAAGGATAATTTCGAAATAAAATAGATAAATGATGAATCCGTCACTGCCCTTTCATAATGATTTACGTGACGTGTGCATCTGACGTCCTCCATTTTGCGCAAATTCAAACTTAGAACCAGGCAGTGTTGCCGCCCTTTCCATGTTTTTTCCCAGCTTAATGGTCTTGCCAGAAGTCAAAAGCGATAATATTTTCTGTTATTGGCTTTTTTTGCCATTAATGCCTCTCGAAAAATGATTGAGGAGATTTTGATAATGACAAAGATTTGCCGGGCCCTCCCTCTATCATAAAAATATTTACTAAATCGATAATACCAATCTATATTATCATCTACGCTTCCGGAATTATTATGGTTACTGTCTCAAACTTATTTAAAAATTAATCTCGTTTTTTTTTAAATGTTTAATGTCTAAGCATAGAATAAAACTACATTTTAGATAACTTATGTGTTATGATGCTTCACCATGAATATAAGTTTAGGCATGTATAGGTTTGTAAGTTAATATTTCACTCGGGTCATATTTTACGTAATTCGATTATATCTAGGCGGCAGTTAATACATATTCACTAACATATTATCAACCCAGCACTTTAAGATCCCAGGATAATAAAATATGTCAATTTTGTTGATTCGAAAATATCTTTCGGAAAATAACAGCGCCGAGAGAGAAAATAAAATGGTTATTTACGGTTGTAGCTGTTATTCCCTTTCCTGAAGGTCGTTTTTTCAGTTGACATTAGCTTTTCTTTTCGGTGCCTGTTTCGTTTTGGCATCCGTTTCGCGGGCGTATAACTCTTTGTAACGAACGTTGAGTACTATTGAAGATTGTGCCACCATAACCTTATGCGTTTTTTTTTATCGGAAATGAAAGTTTCAGGTTACAGATTCGAAAAATTTATGGAAGAAGTGATACTTTTACACGTGAATGCGATTAAAATAATAAAATTGATAAAACTTCTTTCGGTTAATAAATGAGATACATTTCTATTTGAATATTTTCTTAACATATGATATTAATAATAAGCTTTAAAATATTCAGTACCTACTCGATATAAAAATACACACCGAAAATATAATATGCTAAGTGAGCAAATTTACGCAAATCTTTTAGTGAGTAAACTCTCGCTAAACTTTAGTTATGAATTTTTATGATTGATAAAAGGAATTAAGTAAGAAGTTTCTAACATACCTGAGATTTATCTGGTCCATTTTAACTTGCGGGAAAAGGGTTAGGGCCATCATATTTCACCAAAAATACTTTAGGTTTATAAAAGTAAGTGTAGCTTGCTTAGCGAATCTGAAAAACGAAAAAAAAAATTAAACATTTAAAGATCTTTCTTTATTTAATAAATACACTAAGATATTTGTATTGATGTACAAGTAATCATTAATAAGTGTAGAAATATGTATAGTGTATCAAAAGGCTTTATTAAAAAAATATATTAATTCGTAAGTATTTATTATACACGTTTTAAGACTTGACGAATTTTTCGTTTTCATTGTGTATGTCTCATTCATGGCATACTTTTTGATATAAAAAAATGTGTAACAAAATTTTTCAGTAAATCAAAAAAAAAACCTACGTTGCCAATTAGAATGGAATTTTAAAAATGCTAGAAAAATAATTATAATAGTACGTTGAGAGTGAACTGTAGTATTAGATTAGTTCTCCGTCTGGGTACCAAGATAATTTGGGTAACCTTGGTGGTATGGCAAATTGGTGAGTTTTCATCACTTACTTGCTTTAACGTTCCATTCATAAATCGATACACGCTTCCCACTCTTAATACGTGGAAATTTTAACATACGTTGCTATGGCTACTGAGGTGAAATGTATTTCAATATCGTATATTAGATTTCAGTTTCATGCATACAATAATGTGAAATGAGCAATGCCTACGCAGCGAACTCAATTTAACAGCGATATTATAAAACTTGTTAAAACCTGAATAAATATAAATGTGATATTATACCCTACGATCATTTATGTAAATACTATTGGTTTCATGTAACACTTAACATTCGGGTACTCGTAAAAACAATGTGTTTTGCTAACCAAAATATCCGGAACCTAAAAAAACGATTCGCAATACAATTTGTCGAAAAAAATATTTCATATTTCCTCTATGTTAAAATTACATGATACTGCGTTAGCATACAATTCAGTGAACGTGTGTATTCTCTCAGATGTCATATGAGTTACACATGTACGGAGGCTACGGATGTTGTAGCATAACATAGTTCGCATATTTAGATAATAAGGGAAGATATAATATAACAACTTTCATTGAAAAGTGTGACTACATACTTTAATTTCAAGGCAAAAACTACTATGCCTAGGTTTGGCCGTTAACAGTTTCAAAATGACAAAAAGTCTGGAAACTGCAAGTAATTAAATTGGCAGTTGTTTGCATATTCAATTCAAGCTAAAGATAATCAATAAACTGAAATTTTACTTCCATTTCAAATCAATGACGTACGAAGAGTAAGATTTTAGAATGCATTCATTTGATAGAGAAGTTCCGTAATCAATACGCTATAATCATTAGTGTTGCTTAACTATAAAAATAAGTTAACAAGTGATTTGTATAATTCTTTACAATACATACATATAACATATTTTAACTAATATGACATACCTTTAAGGTTTCAGAACCAATTAAATGGTTGGGTGATACATGAAATTTCCATAATACAACATTACTAATACAGAATAGTGAGGCCTAAAAGAGACACCGTTCGTTATTTATAATATAAAATAGTTGTGGTTGCGCAATCAATTTTGAGGAATAATGAACACGACATAGGAATTTGAAATACATAGAGTAATAATAATTGCTCCCACAAAGAGCACTAACATGAAGCACAGGTCTTCCTCTCATGTAAAGTGGAATAAATTTTTATTTCTGGCGAATGAATAATAATATATTTTTCGTTTTGTTCGAGAAAGTAAAAAATAAAACAAATAATACGTCTTTTGATGAATGACCAGATATGCCGTGGAAAATGTTTTCCAACAAAACTGAGGGCCAGTCATCGCAAACTTGCGGTGGTACATTTTATACGATACGTATAATAATAAAATGCCACCATAGTTTATGTAATCTTTAATACATTTTTAAGCATGTTAAGTAAATTCTTCATCCTGTTGTTCAAATTGTGATAAATCCACGGAATAATATTTATAAAATACTTATATTAAGATTGTTTCTACTCTACGTCCAAAATTGAATTGAAAGATTTCAGTTGGAATTTTCTATCGTCATCTGATTGTCTAGTCAACCTACTATGTAATGTAAAGAATACTTGGTATAATCACCTGGTAAACTCAGCTTATCATCTATGACATAGTCAATCTTAATTGAGGAGGCTATTACCAAAGTAAACCTATTTAAGGTTTTTCCAAAATTTAAAGAGAATATCTGGAACAAGATTTTGTTGAATAAAATAACAATATAGCATTTGAAATATTTAAAATTGAATTATAATCAATTTCGAAATCGGTCCTAGTTACAAAAAACACTTATTCTATGATATCATGATGGTCACAAACTATTTCAATTTATTCCAAATCGACTAATGGGGAGAGCGTATTTGACAACGTTATCCTGTTAGTACAATACGAAAGCGCTCGCCAAATGTTAGCTAAAATAGCAAATTAATACAATCCTTTGCTTTTCTATACCAACATGAATGTTATTATCAATGTATTCAAAAGGGTAAGTGAGAAAAATACTCGTATTGTTGTTTTTACTATATTCGCTCTGAAAGTGTGGCATATGGATCTATACAATGTGATGATGTGCCTTAATAGATTATTTTCTCAATTAGCTGGCAGACACTTGCTCAGCCCAAAGGGCATCTAGTCCTGCATTTTCAGATTTAAAAAAAAACCGGTAGGTGTGAAAGGAGACAAACTTATTATCAAACAACAAAAATCAGTAGGTATTTTATATATATTGAATATAAATTTAATATTTTCTATCTGACTGTATTGCTTTATTATTCACGAGGATAATGAAAAAAATATAAGATGTATCTATGCCTAATTTCGAATGAGTGAGTCCATTTACCTAATCCCGGCTCAACACTTACGTTAGCCAGAATAATTTTGGGTATGTACGAATATTCACATTTTCTTACATTATTTAACATGGCGTAACAACACAGTTTTCATAGTGGTTTTTTTAAATGTAATATATTCCAAATGTAGCTTATTACGAGTAACACTTCCAAAAGTAACTTATACCAAATGAAAAATGAGAAAATACTAACTTTTAATAACATTTGTATAGCAGTATTCAAAAACTGATCTCAGAGTATAAAATATAATTTCCACAGAGATAATAAATTATTTTGTAATATTTACAGTAGAAAAATCACAATGATAAAACATAAGTGTAATATTTGTATTTCTCATTAAATGTGAACTTTCTTCATATTTAAAATTATCTTCGGTGGCATAAACATTAAATTTGTGTAAATAAAACCGCCAGTTGTCGACCAACAAATACGCAATATACGGCGTCGGCGAGTCTGCCCTAGTCACAAACGACGCTTTGTGAGAGACAAAAAGAGACAAAGCTATACACTACATGCAGCGATGGTCTCGACGACAGAGAGAGACAAAATTATAGCAAAGGATGGGAGTAGATATAGATGGGACTTCAAGTTTCAAAAGTCACTATCCCATTTTTTACATTTTTTTAGACTTGAAATCCAACGAATCTAGATGTATAAAATCATACTAAAAATACATTATTTTGGCCGATGTTGTGTCTAAATGGTCGTACGTTGTTTGATCATTTTGAGATAATGTCAAACAGTACCCCGACTAGCGAGTGAATTGGTTTATATACTCATTTTTTTTTGTATATAATATATTTAAGAACGTAACACATTTATTCTGACCGTACTATGTTTTGCATGTCTGATTATTTACACATTAAGAAGTTTCTGGTGAAAAGTACACGATAATTAACGGGGATTTCGCGAAATAATTTAGGCATTCTAAAATAATCTTTTAAGCGAATTACTATAACGAAGTTCACAGTGATTGCAAATACAATATTTGGGCGTCAGGGATACTTTTATGGAAATGCCTGACAAAAGCATCATCGTTTATCCCTTATTTCATCAATACGGAGATTAAACGGAGTGAATAAAATAATATTTTTAGCAAGTGCCCGGCTTAGAAATTCAGCGACAAAATTGAAAGGATGAAAAGCAAAAATTGCCAACAGTTGAAGGATTTAAAGATAGATATATCGTAGGTGGGTGAGCACTTTTGTGTATGAGACAGATATAAGGAAAGTTTTGGCGATTCGTACGTCACGGTTTCGCTTCGCCGATAACACTCACATAATATCTAAGTGCATATTAATATACACTGTACATCGTATATCGGTGGAATATTATGTTGTTATTGTGATTTTTTTTTCTCGTTGTACGATATTCATTTTACGTTTCATAAAAATATCACACCTCAATTGAGTAAACAGTATTACAAGGTAAATTCTTTCGCTCCACGTCGGCGGCGGTGCGCGGCTTGTGTTAGTCGCCGAGATGCGGAATGTAATGAAAAATAGAGTCTTCTATTTCATTTCCACAATACTTTCTGTTTACATTTAAACGATTGTAAGAATAATGCGACTGAGAGTCAACCGAAATATCGACTTATCAAATAATGTTAATATGTAACCGGTTCAATACACTCAAACTGCCTATTTTCGCCCGGAAAATGGCATAGCTGTCCTGCGCGCCTTTAACATCCATGGCGTTTTTGTATTTTATTATTGTTAGCAGAAATATATTGAATGGATAATACATTTTAAAGCTTCAGAAATAGGCACAACTGTTTGCTTTTGCATTTCGATATCTGTTCACTTTCAGATTTTGACATTTATTTTAATTTATAATATCAAACTTAATTATAATACAAATTTCAATTAAGCATACTTGGTAACCTCTGGTTCCGACTACAATAAAGTAGAAATGAATGTCAAAGTATTTAATGTAAGCTTTAAATTAAAAATTAAAAATTTAAGCACATAACAAGCTTTGATAGCTTCAAAAATTTCGCTCCAACAATGAAATTGCAAAAATAAAAAATTCCGGAAAAATTTATGATTTCAAGTCACTAATTTAAAAATGGAATCGTCGCTTTATTTCCCGTAAAATTCCAAGCGTTGAAATATGACTGTGGATACATAAAAGCATTTTTTTAATCGTCAAAATATGTAGGAAGTTGCCGACAACTTTTAAATATTAGTAATATTGTAGGTATTATATATTGACATATTGTCATCTTACAGCTAGATGACTGTTTTTTTATTTAATCACTCTCTATTAATCGTATGTATGGAAATCAGATAATATGTATGTAAATGTTTTCATCTTCTATAATAAATAAAAAAATATATAAATTTTATTTCTTTTGTCGTTGCCATTAAATAAAGATTAATTTCTATTTTAAAATCACACAAGAATAGAATTAAAAATCGCAAATTATTGTTTTTATTTTTTAAGTCGAGCTAAAATAAAATTGAGTGTTATGAGTGCATAATTATATATTATAGTTAGTGGAAGAAAAATATTTTTCAATTTCCTAGGTAATTATGAATTAATGGTTTTAAAGAAGATTGAAACATTTACACAATTATCATCTGATTTCCATAGATACGTATTGGCATATTATGTCAATTGAGGAAAATTAAAATATATTTTTTATATAAGTTTAAGTATTCGAATTAATAAATTTAATCATAGATGAGACCAAATAGGTACTCAAATATTAAATAATAAGATCTTGCTTATTTCATCTCTATCGTGGAGCTAGATTTTAATGGTGAAAAATAGTTTTATCGCAGCTGTAAGAAATTAACATAGTACGCCGAAAGAGATCCAATAATAATGTCATACACAATACATGTGAAAAGGATTTTTTAAAACTTTTTGTTTTTCATTCAATCTACGCACAAAATTTTATTCTAGTCATATCAATAACATGACATTTAATTTTTATTAATACACCAACGGACATAATCTACTTAATTAAATTAATGTTACCATAAATAAGACTTTACTACTACTATCTCAGAAGAAGCCCTTTCTTTACCTTATTTTAAATAAATTTATATTGTTTTTGTTTTAAAAATTAGAACTTTGCAGCCTTACATAAATAACACTAATCAATGGGAATATTGGTGAAAACTTTTGTACGTACAACAATAATTGTTAATGCTAGGTAAGTTGCGAAGTGAAGCTCGCATATATATATTGGTAATATTAAATTGTCCGAACATATTTCGAGTTGCGATGAACAATGCCGATGGAAACTGTGAACAATCGTTAGATGTACGGTGGCTACTATTCAAATTTAATAAAACAGGTACATAATGATGAATGTAACATTTGGCTTTATGCTTCAGGGTGCATTCTTTGATAGGGCGCTGCCTTATTGTCCTCATTTGAATCGAGGGCCAACGCACCGGAGGAATGTTGCCATATATTAATTTATATTAGAATACGCACAATGCCAACAATAATTATTTAAGGTATTTTGCTTGTTATAATGCTTATTTCTCTTGTTTGCAGAGTTTTCAGTAAAAGGACTTCAGAAAAAGCAAAATGCATATTACATTATAAGTCCATTTTCCTATTATTATTGGAATTATTATATTATATTCACAGTATAAATTTCAACCGTTTCAAAAATACTCACGTTATTAATAAATTTACTTTATTGAAAATCACATATGTCCGATTTCTAGTGAATACATTTAAATAAGTATTATTCTTGGGCTCAATCTTAAAAAGACGTAATAATGTAATCATAGTAACAAATAAAGTATAAATATATAAAGAAAGCCAAGAAACCTGCAATTTGCAGAGCATTTTTTTCGAATATAACAATTTATCTATCATCTTTTGGCCATCATCAAAAACTTTCTCTCAGGAAAAGTGTTCTACATAAAAACACAATTTTCCCAAATTTACATCAATGTTAGATTTTTTTTTAGAATTTAGGCACCTAGAGTGGGTAAATAAAGTGATTCACACAATCGGAAAATTCACGAGCTATCTGCATCTTGCGTATGCTCCAAAGTAGTTTTAAAGTTCTGCGAGAAAATAGTATTAATGCGGGGTCTAAGATAATTGTTTCTGTAGAAAGTTTCATTGTAATGAAATACATGCTCAACAATAATATCCAGTTTGAACGAGTCGACACTATATAATTAAATCAGTATACTATTGTCAACATCTAAAGATTAGACAAAGAACAAACATAAACCTACACTAAGAAAATTGGAGCACAAATAATACACAAACATATGGCGATAAAAATATGTAAACAAACTGGAAATTAAAGTCATGATTTTTAAAATTATCTTTAGTGTTAGGGAAGACTGAGGCATTAGTTGGATGTAAGGAAAATTAAATGTGGAGAGCTTTTCTCGTTAGCGATTGTTATAGAAAGATACAGAATAAATATGAGTGAAAGATGCTTAAAACTATGCCCGGCTGTAATAATGATTTTTTGTGAAATTTATATCCGTATTCTAAAAATATCTTTATTCAATATGCTCATTACTTCGATCTAGCGAATACATCTTTGTGTCGCTTTCAATTGTTAGGCTTGTTAGGCAGTCATGATCGCCCACTGTATGGAGACAAAAAGAAAATCCTTTTGTGGTGACGCATTACAATAGAACATTCTGCGAAGTGTAAGCGATTTAGGTAGGGGAGATCAGGTCTGCAGTTGATTTATTGGCGGAAAACTGTCGCCGGCTAATTTGCGGAAAGCGTCCTACTCCACCACACTGCCCCACGTTCATGTTTAGTATGTGCGATTCATGATACATACGTACATATAAGCCCTGGCGATAATACTGGAGATATTGCCGAACAAAAAAAAATATAATAGATTGAAAATAACACGAATTTAATACAGCGGTTGAATAAAAAATAATTACAAATTTACTATCTGAAAGATTTTATCGACAACATTTTGATTATTATATTATATTGAATTTAGCAATACTTATTCAATCGCTGAAAACTTTCTAGGCAAATAAATGGTGACTCAAAAAATTTACTCTTAAAATTAAGTAATACAGAAGCAGTTTTTTTATTAAAATTTATTTTTCACCAGGTCTACGATTTCACCGATTCAGAGTAAAATTTTTTGAAATAATTTTTATAAAATAGAAGCTTTCTTCTACATAATGACCCATGTATTTTAATTGCATTACATGCCATGGAAAGCAAATATGGTAGAAGAAGAAATAAAATAAAATATATATCGAATATGGATCGACAACTACAGAGACAGTACACTACACACTACGATAACATAGATTGCAATAAAAAATAAGATTTAACTTATTAATTAGGCTAGAAAACTAATTTCATAATCATATTTTGAGACGATTGCACGCACATAACTCGATAAACAATACTCGATGAATATTGGCAAATGACTATCACAATTCGACTGACAACAATCATCAACATTGAAGCGATCGAACAGAAGCCAACGGCGTTGCAAGTGTTAACGATGCAAGTCTTAATCTTCACCGTCGCTGTCTCCGCTTGCACCCCTCTTCAATATCCCCTCCGATTTGTAACACTCGCATTCAATTTCCACACTCCAACATTTCTTTTCTCCACCACTGTCAATTGAAATAAATCCCGATAGAATGAAAAAAAGGATTTATATTCTGCAGTTCAGCACCAACCTATCCATTATATAAAACGTATACCGTATACAATGGATGGCTGCAATTTTGCGTACGGATAATATTCTGTTGAAACGTAATGAAATCATTAATTAGCCAAAAAATTAAGAATTTTCATATTTATCACCTAAAACTTACTTGGAAAATCAGTGAGTTTAATACAATATAATACATTATCACTATTCATTTTCGATGTATTACTGTTTATTCATTAGTAATACAAATAGGCTAAAGAACCTATACTAACACTTCTAATGGAGTGAAAAAAAAAATTGTTATGCAAGATTTTGATGTCAGTGTATTTCTAAGAGTTTATTCAACATCATTTTTGAGTTCCGAAATTATTATAATATTAATATTCATTTTTAAATTACAAAAAGATAAACTTTGCAATGGCTGGTAAAAAACTTTAAGGATATTGATCTGTCCACGATTGTAATATTAAAAAGTTGTACGTCAAATGATAAAACCAGAAAAATTAAGTGATAAATAAAAAAATTAGTTTATTTAACTATTTATAAAAAAAAATATTGTCAGAAATCTGCTAAAAAATCAATACCGGAGTAAAGATTTCTTATGACGCGTTTTTTATTGAGAAGCACTGGCAGCTCACTGTACAGAATATCAATTTTCTGGCATTTCGTATTTTCTGTGTGCAGTATTATGAAGTCATAAAATGTTTTATAGGATAAAACTTTTCTTCCAATGTTCCTTTTGTCAATATGAAGTGAATATATAACGATGCTACCGGTCGTATTCGGTGCTATTTAAGTCTCCTTATTATATGGTAGTGATGAAAACATGAAACAGTATAAGAGGTTAGTTGATCACAAAAATTTAAAGCTCATTTATATTAATGTAGACATGATTTAAACCTTTAACTCTCAAACAATGATATATCGTTGTTTGTGATATCAGGGAAAAGCGCGTATAACGATGATCATTTTACATATAGATTTTTAACAACATTACGCACAGTGAATATAAAAAATTGTATTTTAATGAGAAGTGTTTTTTTTATTGTCGTGGTCAATTTCTTATTGAATATATTTTTTTTTCAAAATCATCGTAGCAGACAAAGCGTTAACATAAATAAGTACGAGCCTAAGTACGATATTATTATATTTTTTATATAATATGTAAAAGTTCGGCCATTAAAAATAAATAATACAAAACATGATCTATAGACACAAAATATTTGTTTTCCATTAATAACTAAAAAGTGTGTAAAATAGAATAATTATTAACTCACTATTATCACTATAGACTTCCAAGACAATTATTACAACACGTAATTTGTAACGGAACTTTAAAAAACCAGATAGTACACTGCTTATTAAAAAAAATCAACACGGAATCAGTTTACGTTTCAGTACACTGGAAATATGAAATACAGGCCGTGTAGCTATTATATAATGTAATATTTAGAAATTTCTCGAAAAGATGACGTCTAAATTGTTAAATGTGGGATCTGAAATTATTGTCCCATCAATGAAACATTGAATATGTCATGTTTGTTTAAAATGATTTTGAAATCGTAACTGGGAATGCATTTCATGGTTTACAGACGTCGTTGGATATGAATGTATTATGAAATTTAAGGCTAAAAAATGAATTTATTAATTAACATATTAAGAGTGGACTATTTTGCGTGGATGAAAAACAAATTACGAGAAATGATCTTTTTTAATTACACAATCATTGATTGACGTTAAATAAGATTTGTTCGTTGACTAATTTCATTACGTCACTTATAATAAATATGTTGTTGTTAATAGCTCAATAGCTTACAATTAATTATTTTTCATACTTAATAATTTTGTTTGTTATGACAACAGAGAAGAGTGTGATCGCGATATCACAGTATCTTACAAAGGTATGCAAGAAAAAAGATGGCGTACCGTTTATTTAGACGAGCATATGTTTAAAAGGCGCGAAAAGTGACAGTTCTACGCGGCTACGAAATATACGAGCTTTTAGTGTGCGTTTCCCGCGCTTTTTCGTGTAAGAGATATTGTGTGAAGATACGACCGTACAGTACGGAGGCTCGGCGAAAACTGAAGTGTTTTTGGAGTACAGGCAGTAATTAAAATGAACTTACCACGAGTGCTATGTTTTCTTAATGTTTCGGGCGACATTTATGAATTTTCATCGTTTTTACACGTTAGTATTTCTAGTCAACAGCTGACACTTTTAATATGAAATAATTTAAAACATGGGAACAAAAAATCCCTTAATTGATGAGTGCTATATTTAAATATTTAATACGACACAGTAATTTAAAATATATTGGTTTTTTCAACTCTAAAACTGCTTCAATTCCCAAATATTATTTAAACCTATTAAATCGCCTATGAACAAGTCGGCCCAAAATATGCAATGACAACTTATATTATAATGAAAAGTGAATTTTAAAAACTTACATCGATTTCGAATCAAATGTTTATTGATATTTATTATTGGATACGCGTTAATCATTTATTGTTGAAAATAAATTTTTTATTGCTATTTTTAATGCGTATTTGAAGGTAACTCAATTCCAAAAATACCACAATAATTTGTATACAAATTTACCTGTGTACAATAATGCTTACTTTTTTCAGTTTGCCATCATATTATAATATATTATTTTTGAGTTATTAACTGCCATTTTTCCATGGTCTACGATATAGCTTTAGGAAACTCAAAATCACTTCAACTTTCATTGTTATATCGTAAAGTTTGATATGTCCCTAGTATATAGTGGCTATGTCAATATGTAGTGAACAGCAGCCATTTGAAATATTGCTTTCTTTACAAAAATACACCATAATTTTTAACAGGGTGGTTCAAAACGTAATCGCAAAACTATGTAAACAAATGCTGAATCTAGGCACCTAATATAGGTCAAATATTTTTTATAACGAATACCCAAGCAACGAAATTTCCAGTATAACGTATATTTTTTGTTATCCCGCAAAAACTTTAATACAATACATAATAATATTTTCCTGTGATGTGATTGAAGGTTAGTTCCACGAGTTTCTTTATAATGAAATACTACCCGTAGTGGCTAATTAAATTACACGAATATCAAACGTTATACTATATAACAAATCAATTTTTTTATTTCTCTGCACATTTTTTATGTGTAAATAGGTTATGATGTTCAATTTTTCAAATAATCCCTATCTTTTGAAAATTATTGCGGATGTAAAGAATATTTTTTATTAAAGTATCATCGTCTATAGTCAACTGAAAATACAGCCCGGAAAATATCCCCGGTAGCGTAGTTGGTAGCGTGCGCGCCTAACGATCCGGGGAATTCGGGTTCGAATCCCCATCTGTGTTGGGTTTTTCTAAAAAAAAATCCAAAAATGCAGGACTGGTTGCCTATTAGGTTGAGTAATTGTCTG
>JAGVSQ010003796.1:2812-20745 GCA_022683975.1 Rhyacophila evoluta
TTTATGATTAGTTTAATCAATGATTGTTTTGTTATGTTAAGAATTCTTTATGAAACTGTAATATTTTTAAGATTTAATCCAATCGTTAAAAAATATCATCCCAAAACTCATAACATAACGTAACGTACACGTGTTTCCGCCGGTTTGTGGAAATTAACATGGGGGCACATGCGTAGAATTAAACACGTGTTTGTTGTGAAACACTGACTGTTTGTTTGTGTCTCTGAATCCACGAATTACTTCCGAAGCGATACACACGCGATTTCTAATTACGTTTACTCAGACAAAGATAATGTTTGCTCTGACTTACAGGGCCTGAATCCAATATGTAACTAACTAAACAGCGCTCATTCTCTTACTCTACGCATAGTTTCAATTATTATTTATATTACTATTTCACGTAAATATTAGAGTAAAATTTACGAACCTGAATTAAACTATAAAACAAACTTGAGTTCAAAATTCGTAATCATTTTCTCTGAATAAGTTTATGTAAATATGCTATGTCTCGAATTACCGTAGCATAATTAATATGCGGGCATGTTATTTATTTTCGCCAACTTTAAAGTACGCTTAGTTATTTCGTATTTGTATATTATTCAATCATAATGTTTTATGCAATTACAATGTTAGTCAGATATATTTATGAATTTTTATTGTAAAAATACCATTTTTTCAGGTTTTTAATTAATTATTTTGCTACTATTTGATGAGATAAATGAATTTTAATATTACCACTTCAAAATCAAAATATCCGTATATCCGTATATATAAACTTGTTCTTCGCAATACTTGGTGCTCAGTTGATTGATTAACGTATTAGGTTTGTAGTCTTGCATCTTTGAGTTTAAAAACATACGTTTCTGTGTGATTAAAATCCGCAATTTTCGGCATCAATACGTACATGCTTTCCTTTTGGTCTTCAAAGGCTTTTTTATTGTTAGCTCTATGAATATAATACGTCATTTATAATACCGATTAATCTACTATAGACCATATAACAGTTGAAGTATGTAATCAAATCATGCCAATAAAGATCAATTTTCTAATGCATAATTCTAGAATATCTAATTCATGAGGTTAATTTTGGTAATTTACCAAATTTGGCTTTATACGGCCGTTATTTGACTACCATACTAAAATTTATCGACCATTAATGGAAATTAGTTTCCTCGTAAAATATTCATGAAAATGCGATCGATCATTTTTTTTCTCTACGGGTCAGGGTAGTAAATATTTTAACGACAATATATTATAAATGCTTGCAATAATACGTGTACATCTGATTATTCAGATTATTTAAATATCAATTAAATTTGTTTAACTCGTATCATAAACATAAATGTTGATATAAAGCACAGATGTTTTAATTCGATAACTATCAGATACGGTATTCTACTATATATTATATTTTTTTATTATTTATACGCCATTCAAATGTTTTGACAAACAGCAATAGAACCAAACTCGCCCACACATTTACAGAAGCTATTTTGTTTCAATTGTATCTTTATATAAACGAGTTATTTTCTCTCTATCAAATAAAAATGTTTATTGAACAAACTTGCTGTGAATGATTATCCATTGAAGTGTGATCAAACAAACGAGCTATTTCATTGCAAGATCAAAGAGTTTAAACTAGGTGCCGTACCGTGACAGTTGCATTGCATCTATATCCAATACCCTTGTGTTTTTTTATGCAAAGCCTGTCATACGAATCAACAGTGTTGTATTTGCAAGAGGGATTTGATTATTTAAACCGAATTGACACTCGCCGGATAAAACTCTAAATTATTTTGATTGGCGATGCGCTCTATTTCCATTCAATCCCATAACTATCAGTTTTACGGGCGTTATTGTTACTTTAGTCACATACGTAGTAAGGTGTAAATGTTTTCAGCCAAACGTATTAAAAATTTAATGGAATCGATCCATTAGTTTATTGTTAACATTTTCCGGTACATTTTAGTTTGCCTAGTTTATTTTACTATATAACTAATTTAATTCTCTTCGTTAGCCTAAAGGTTGGCGTGCTTGCTTCGGAGATAAAGATTACGGATTCTCATAGCTCCTGGATTTAAGATGCAAAAATGTATAACTGAGTAGGGAACTGACAAATAATCCTCATAAAAATATCTGTCGAAAAATAAACTTTTTTTTAAAAAATAAAATTTTGCACAGATCCATATACCATTTTTGGTAATACTTTCGGGACAATCATGGTAAAAAAATGCCACAAAAAAAATCCAAAATTCGTCATGAAATCGGTTTGAAATTGCTGAAATGATTTCCCAATGTAAGTCTGAATTCAATTCCTAAAATGAAAATAAGTTGCTGGGGTCCAGGTTGGGACTATAAGATGAGAGATATATTTCCTGGAAACCACATTTTTTAGTAAAGGCATTCACATTATTTATAGTATTATATATCATGATACTGAAAATAATTTTACTCTCAGAGACGTTTTTTTGTTAGGCTTTTAGGCCTGACTACAATTTTTTTCTCGTGTATTCACGTTTTTCGAACTAATTCATAATTAAAATTTATATGCTTCGCCTAATTAATGTATGATGATCAGTTAAGTAAATTCCATTAATTTAGGTAATAGGTTACAGTGCTTTAAATGGCTACAGTATATTTTGAGGAATCTCTTGAAGATGAGAATACTCTAATTGTCTAAGGGTTAAAAGTACATTGATAATGGCATAATAGTTCATTTTGATTGATTAACATGCATTTTTTATTTGAACATGTTTGATTTAAATTCAAAAATTTCATTATAAAAGAAAGAACAAGTTATATTAGGCAAATACATTGATCAATCAATTATGAAAGGCAACTGTGTTTGGGTTTGTGTTTTGGGGATCCATCTATTCCATTTTGTGAAAAGAAATCATGTACGTTGTAGATTATGGTTTTGAGGTGCATATAAAAAAACTTTTTACAGACAGTGATATAATTAATAAAATAATTTTCAATTTCTGAACTTGAATCTAACTTTAAATCAACTGAATAAAAGCTTCAAATGTATCCCGCCAGATTTTGCAATTCGAATTAATCTGGACGTTGTATTCTAAGCATGGTCTGCTAAAGTGAAACAATAACGACACAATACAACGAGCCTCGCTCTCGCATTTCAAAATAATCCTCGTCACGTCTGTTCTTTATGACCGGACCGGTCTACCCTCAATGATAACATACCAGTAATGGTTTCACCTGATTAATTGTTATGCCCAGTAGCAAGGGTAAACATATCTCCTTGTCATAATAATGCTTCGGGAACCCAAATTAAATCGTTGTCTTCGATGCCATTTGTAAGGGCAAACCGTAAGTGGTTGTGTCATAATATTTGGACAGAGTGGGTTATTAATATGAAAGGCTTTATATATCTGAAACACCTTGAAACACCAACTTATTTAATGATTTTTAAAAATAGTTTTCAGAATACGACATTTATTTTATTCGTTTTAAATTCTTATTAAGAAAATTACACACGATTATAAATAGTTTTAAGTTTGATTAAATATATTTATCTAAAGTTATTAACGTTTTGTTTAATGAAAGTAGTTTTTAGAAACCAGACAGATCCAGTAGAATAAAAAATACGTTAGGTAGTTGAAACAGTTTTTATCTGAAAATATAATGGTTATGAATGCGGTTTTCTACCAATTTTTATAGTGAGCGCAATAAAAAAAAAGCTAATTATATTCAACACTGATCAATTTTCGTGCTAATTCCGCATATTAAGGGTGGACATAATTTAAAACTGTTTGATGGCCGTAAACTTATATGTGAGCCCTACGCTATACGTTGCTTTTCTATGAGAAATAGCTGGGATACAATTTTTTTTAATTGTGAATGTTAATGAAAGATGATAAAATTTTATTTAAATTTTTTACACTTTTCTCGCAAATTTCGCCGACAATCATGCAAAATTCAGCAAAAAATGGTGACCGTTAAACTGTTAATCAAGATAACAATTTTACATGAATGCGCAACAAATTTTTTTATCACTCATTCAAAGATAACGTAGTTATACGTAGAAAATGTATATTATGAATTCTATCAGAAACTTATTTAGTTGGATGTTACTATATTGTAACTGTGTTGCTGACGACAATATGAAAACCCCCGCAATTAATAATATTCTCAAATAATAGTTAATCATCACTTACAACTGTTAGTTGCAAAGTTGAATAATAGATATAATAATAATATTTATTAGTGGAATATTGTAAAGCATATTTTACATGCAACTTATGTCAAACTTTCTAAAATACAAGTTACTTATATTTATTAGTTTGAGAAATAAAAACATTCCTTGTGATGTCGCTTCATTTACTTAGTACGTACATTATATCAATTTTTCATTTGGTCAAATATTTATATTACTTTCCAAAAATTATTTTTTTCAAATACTTTCATAAAACAGCGTATCGTTTTTTTGTGAAGTAAGCGTGCGTTTTGTTTGAATAAGCCTAACGCAATAGATGTATAAACCTTTAATATTGTGAGTTGTATATTTTTTTAATTTTGTACTATACCTAAAATTCGCTTTAGACATATCTTTTCATACGAGTAAATTCATTTGCTTACATTAAAATATTACGTATTTTTTCGCAAATTGTACAATTTAATTTATAGATTTCTTAAACATCTTTTTTCTGTCTGCCTAATAAAACATGTAGCCTCAGCATAATGTTCTCAATCACATTTATCACTTTCTAGTTGAGTTTCTTATTTAAAAACGCACATAAAAATAAATAATGTCTATGTTAAATGTATACCCATCACAGTGACGCATGTAGATTTGGTAGTCAGAGAAGGATTTCAATCTAAGTACTAAGATTATCAACGCGTTTGGTTTCCTATGCGTGAGATCCTTACAATGTGCTACTCGTGGACGCCTCAATTCAAGTGGCGTCTAGACTCGGAACGTCAGAGTTTCAGTGCATCCTGCCGGGGAAAGAGAGAAACTTTTTTCGCCATTTTTTGTCTCATTTTTCAATACAAGGATATTCTATTCAACACAGTATATTTAAATATAAGTATATCTGAAATGCTTTGTTATATAAAATACGACACCAAATTTCGCTTTAAGTGAAAAAATTTAAAAAGTTACGAGGGTTACGCCTTTTTACTTTCTACAGCCAAAATGATGAACAAGAAATATTGTGATGTATTTAAAATTGAACTTTAAAATATGTACACTTATAGCAAAAATAATTAAGAAATACATATTTTTTTAACAGGAATAATTACTCGATGTATTTTATAGTAATCAGATTTTTAACCATTTCTTTTACTAAAATTAGTTATTGGTCAATTCATGTCAAGCTATGAGATTTAAATAATTAATATTTTCGGCTGATGGTGCTTGATGGAAATTGATTTTAAATTCTGAATTATTTAAAACTGGTAAACTTCCATATGTGAAACACATATACATATGGAAGTTTACCAGTTTTAAATAATTCGGAATTTATGAGATTTAATATAAAAGATTTAATGGATTGACTGTATGCTATGCTATGAAATTTAATTAATTGCACAAAATACATGCCTTATCGTATTAGAATATTCAGACATGTTGATAGATTTTATCGTATCTTTGATTTATTTAAGAAAATAAAATGGAATATAATCTTGCAATTTTATAACATCTTCATGTTTCTCCAAATAAAATTCCTCTTACTGTAAAAGTGTAAAATGTCTACTAAAACATTCATTTAGCATTCAACGATGCGTTAGAAATGCGATTCTCGTTGCCTCTAGACAGGCAGTGCCTTCAAATCTCGTCGCGACATCTCGTTGAGAAAATCTCCATTAAAATTAATGCAGTCGCCCATTCTTTCACTTTTTTTCACTTTCAAGCGCCGTCTCACGCTGAATAATTCCGCGAAAAACCCCGATCAAAAATTTGTTTTAATTTACCAATTAAAAAAAACAAAAGCAAAATTATAAATAAAAGGATCCATCTTGAGTACTTTGAATCTAGGTTTCATCCATTTTGTGCTTATTATTTATTTTTTATGTTAAAATTTTCATAAAGCAAAGTAATATTTATTCTCTGAAACTAGATTATCGAAATTCTCTCAAAAGAATCAATATATTTTGTCTTATCATATTCAGAATGATTTAACACATTCAACAAAAACTTGAACAATTTATATTTGATACAGTAGGACTTTTTAAAAACTAAATTAAAAGAATGCATATTCCCAATACAAAATCATATAATATGAAATGCAATCTTATACGAAAAGCAAACAAACAAAATATTTTAAGCCTCATTGGGGCTTAGTGTGTTTCTTAGTATGTAACAATATTTTAGGTTAGACACGTTACTATAAATAAGACAGTGTTTTTGAATTCTAAGCCATTTGATTTAAATTAATACATTATGATACGATTGCCTAATTTTTTAATATTAACATATGATGTCAATTGTTACCCAGGCTTAAATATTTACTGTAGTACTTTAAATTATATAATAATTGCGTCTTTCTGAGATATAATTTACTTATTAAAACTTGAAGTAATGATAAAATAATGGTGTCAAATAATCATCGTTAATTTCAAAATGTATCAGTATATTTCAATTTTGTTAAAAGTACATTATGATTTAGAAGCTTTCGGTTGTGACTTCTTAATATTTCTGTGTATTATTTCAGTTAAAATTTTCGAAGGTTAATGAAAGCGACGCCGAGATTTTTTTAGAGTGATAAGTTTCAGGCGCGTGCTTAAATTATATCCAAAGAGATATTCCATTGTTCGTTTGTTAGCTTCCGTCGTTTATTGTTGAAATTTAATATTTCAAGTATTAAAAAATACCAAGAACTTTATATCTTTTTCTTTTAAATCTATAGGATTAAGCTAAGAGGCAGCTTTTAAAAAGTTTCATTAATTAAAGGGATTTTTTGATAGTAATTATGCGTCTGTAATTCGTGACAAAAATACCTATCAATAAAATGGTACATTGATAATGCTGTGTATGTTACTCAGCATTATAAAACTATTGAAAACAAGACATTCTTAAGCATTATTTCCCAATTAAACGGCTACGTTCATTTTTACCTTTCCAGTTATCAATGTAAAATAACCTAACGACAACAATTGTTTTAAAAACTCATCATCCAAATGGCATTGAATGATTTAGATCTTTCGAGTTTTCAAAATCCCTTCAAGTGTTCTGTAAACAAGAGATTGTAAGTGAAAAGTCCCGAAGCATTTTCATCGAATGAATATACTTCACCAACTTTCAATGGGGAAATCCAAGTATTGAAGAGAAAACTACTTTTTGTTTGCAGTTGAATTCCGATTTGATGTTTTATATCGACAAATTTGTTTTACGAAGAAAATTTAAACATATTAATAATTTAAAAAAAACGATATCAAATATAAATTCTTGATAATGATATCATTGTTTAATTTTTACAAATAATTTTAATAGTATTGATCATAATATTGGAAATAAATTAATATCTACATCATAAACATAAGTATATCTGTCTGTCACAAGACCTTCTCCTAAAAAAAAAGTAGTAACGATGTAATAAATGTACATGTTATTTTGGCTGCCATTTCTAGACCAATTGTTTTACTTTTAATAGTGACTTCATCATTACCGATGGTCAAAAAGACATTAAAAATATCGTGTACAGCCAAGAATTTAAATAAATTGATTTTCATAGAGAATGAGTTTGAATCTATTTATGATTTATATTTACAAAATATTACCATGGCAACCAAGTTTTTTCATTCGTCTCAACATGAAACATCAAGTAGAACCCACATAATGATAGTCTCATTAATAATAATGTATGTCAACTAAGATTATTGATATTTATTTATTAATATATATGGTTTTGATAATTGTCTCTGTTTTGTTTCTGAATATATTATTGTATAATATTACATCACTAATTTCAATTGAGATCTTTTAAAATAAGTTATATTTTGAGCAGTTACATTTATAATGATTATATTGTTGTAGTTGTTTTTTCTTTATAATGATTTTGATTTAAAATAAATTATTTAAATACACTCACATCAGTGAGATTTAAATTGCACTTTTCAAAATGAGACCATAGAAATCCATACAATGAAACTACTCGAGTTAACAGATTATCCTGTTTCCAACAGCTTCTGACACTGATCCAGACAAATGTATCGGGGCTACCGAAGAAAGATGGTAACACTATCGTTATACCATTATTTGTAACCATTAAGCAGGCATTCGACAGATGGTTCCTTAAAATATGACAGAAAAATCAATACCATAGCTTAAATATTAAGGTTACATAGACACACACTTATATTGAATTGAGTTTAAATATTAAATAATAAAATTAAATGCAAGTCAACAAATTTTGCAATAAGATACTTCAGTAATCAGTAGTGACATCATAACCAAGACTGCATGATTTTATTATAATTTTACGTTTATTTTTTATAGAAAACTATTTAAAATTAGTAAATTTTCATTTCGGATCGTTATTTACCGCCAAAATTTCAGCTTTCTAAATATCAAAAATGTGACTAGTGTAATAATATTAATGTCTCAAATAGCAAGATATATTATAATTTAATAGGAGTAAGCATAGGCACAATTGTTTTTTTTTTACGTTTGTGTACATTTTCTTAAAACCAAAATAAATATCAACTTTTACAAAAATATACGTTGGAAAGTAAAAATATTATAGAATAATACAACTGTTTTATTATATATTGAATATATAAAATTATAGCATACGTTAAATGTCAGTTATAAGACTAGACAAGTATGTTTGTCAATTATAAATATTGTATAGTTTACGCTTACAAATAAAACATATATTTATTTTATTTTCGGCAAAAGAAATATTTTTTTATTCCGTGGTTGTATTTTCCTAGATGAATTTTCTCCTGAGAGCAGGTAGAAAGGAGGGCATGAGCGATCGTTCCAGACGCGTTAATTATCCCTCGGGACCTACAACACTCATGACTGCGCAAACTTTGCCAAAAACACGAGCTTTTCTATATTGAATTGCATCGTTTGCTTTTAATTGTATAAATATGCAACTGAATAATTGAATTAGCATATTTTAAACTTTGTAAATTCAAAGTTGTATTTATTTTATTATGCATCCAAATCAGACATTATTACTAGACCACTAAACATTGAATATCAAATGAAATCAGTTGTTTTTGTAAATTTAAACTCAAAAATTCCAATATGTTTTACCAGTACTGTGGTGGCAGCAAACAAATATGCGCTAAGGGGAAGCCTTCGGACACAATATTGCGGTGTTTGTTTACCCTTCGACGTCTTCAGATGTCTGTCTGGATACAAAGTACGTTAAGTTATTGGCGTCGGACCATGAAACGTATTATACATGCCTTAATAATAACAACACAAAATTACAGATATAGCTTTTATTCATCATGTACGTGATAATATATATAATAAAGAAATCATTTTTTTTATTTATTAGACTTCATTTATTTCTTTATGGGTCTAGAATGCATTTATCCACGATTTAAAGATAAATTACATAGCAATCTAATTTACGATAAATTATTGTTCACTAAAATCTTTTAAAGAACTCACACCTCAAATTTTCATTTTTAACATTCGGTTTTTGCTTTAAAAACGTAGTGAGTTGACTTTTTTACCTCTTATATAAAAATTCACGTAAAACAATTGTAATCAGCACGTTAATAGTTCTTCATTTTATACAGAGTACATAAGCACAACGTTCAGATACACACTTAGACTTATCTAAACAGTAAGCCTTACAAATCAAACTAGACTTCACAGTAACAGAGCGTTAGCTTTCGAAGAGTGATTTAGCAGCTTTATCGATTTGTTAACTTTTATACTTGACAAGCTTTATAAAGACTTTTACAAAACGACTAAGAGCGTTAAACCGTTGGAATTGAAATCATCTTTAACTAATCTAACCGATGTTAATATGATGTTTTTAAATGTGTTTATTTATTATCAACATTTTTAATGTATTTTTTCATCCTTATTTGATGACTAAAAATTAAAAATCATCATCAACGATAAAACTATTAAATATTCAAAAAAAATTGTGTGAAACTATATTTTTATTGTAATAATGTAAATTTAAAGTTCTACGTCATGATTATTATTAAAAAAACAATCCAGTCATTTATACATTTAAGTTATATATAGTTCTATACCCTGTCTTAATATGAAAAAAATATTAATCATTTTTGATTACATTTGTGACAAGATATTTGCTATTATTATTACGCCATATTTTTTTATGAAAACTATTTGATACATTTTTGTATTTTTTAATTAGCACATCTTTTTTATACAAATTCAAAAAAAGTTACGTTATGAAGACAGGAAACTTTAGACGGGCAGGTCGCGTTGCAAAAGGTGATAAATCTAAACCTATCTCTAAAGTATATGCGGGAACTCCAGTAGTACTTGACCTTTGGGTCGTCCTCCTGAGATGGCCAGATAACATCAAGAAGGATATACGAGTGTAAAGACTGGAAATGACACAAGAGAGAGAGATGGTTAAGGATGAAGGTACAAGGACCGTCATGAAGTTGATTATGAACCTGAAAAGACTATATTATTTTTTTATTTATATTATATCAAGATTCAAATGCTTTAAATTCACAAAACTTCTATATTCAAAATATAATATCAAATCGGTCAACCACCTGCTAAAAATAATAAATATTTGTTTTTACGTATATTTATTTAACGAACTGTAAAAATAATCAATCAAGACAATCTTGTGTTGACATTGACGAGATCCATATAATTCACTTTCGGAGTGGTCATGGTATAAAAATGTATGTCGACGATAAGATATATTTTAACAAGTTTATTTCAGGCTCATTGCTCTTATTATTACACATTACGTTAATTAGGCACATACCAAATAATTAAGGAACATGTATTTATATATTATAAACGCATGCAATTCAATTGTTTTTTTTTGCATTTTATTGTTTTTTTTAATGCAGTCGTGCTGCTTTAAGCACCATTATAACATATACATAAGAAAGAAAGATAAAATAGAGGGTGAACTATTTATATAGAGGGAGACAAAAATATCGATACGTTTTTTTTCAAGGTCAACAAATTGTTGAGTGTAAATAACACTTTTTATACACAGTATATCATCGTATTACTG
Organism: Rhyacophila evoluta; assembly: GCA_022683975.1. Lineage (NCBI taxonomy): Eukaryota > Metazoa > Arthropoda > Insecta > Trichoptera > Rhyacophilidae > Rhyacophila > Rhyacophila evoluta. Next base: position 13,981 of record JAGVSQ010003796.1, read on the forward strand.
ACAAAAGACGTTTAAGTGAAAAGGTGATTTTTGAGATAATCGAGTCTTAATGTTTGAGTCTCTCTGTTAAATACATTTTACGACAATTTCTGATACATAATACATTTGTACAATGTATTTAACCCACTTTTTCACTTTAACGTCTTTTGCCAGTAATACGACGATGTAGAAGGATACAATTATTGTATTTCACAATACTGCAAATAATATGCGCGTTCATAATATTATACATTTGATTTTATATTATACAACATGTTATAGTGGTTAAAAGCAACGTATTAAATACCTGCGACAAAACTTTTACATCGCGAGTTGGTGCGAATGGAATTAAAACTGCACACGCTCATCTTGTAAACATACAAAACAATAATTGAATTTCCTCTCAATTATAAAGTGCTCGCGTTCCGTGACGTCTGCAAATAATTATAAAGCAGTCCTCGTTGCAAGCAAAGTTGGTCGTTGCATTTACACATAATGCTAAGTTGCAACGATACGGTACGGTTAAAACTCACGGCTTCAACATACCGTGCTGAAATTCTCTGTATAATACATTAACATATCACTGCCTTATTGTCTCGAGCATTTAATTTTAGTAGACGATATATCATATTATATATTACAGTAAAATTTTCATATAATAAATAAATTTATTCAAACTACTGCAGTGTTGGATCTTTTTAAACGGTCATTCCGACTTACTCTTCCCTGCATCACACACTACACCACAACATATTTTATGCTGACGTATACCGTGGCGTAATAGGCGTAAAGTTTAATTGTGCGTTAGACGTGATGATTTCTAGAAGTGGTGGGAAAGTCGTCAGTTGATAAACGGCAGGTACACATAAGGATCGTACCAAATGAGAGATAGAGGGACAAATTAATGTGATATCACTGTTGGTGAGGGTGGTGTGCGGATGAGACACCTTTCTTTCTTGTTGAGAGAAAATTAAATATTATTTTTCTGTTTTCCATTGTTGTCTTAATTATAATAATAAATGTATAATTTACGATATTAAAAAATAATGGTGATCTTACAATTGAGTAATATGATATATGGTAATTGCTTAAATTTTATTTCAAATTATCACTTAGTAGTTTTAAACTTTAGGTTTGTATTAAAAATAGCGTTACGCTTAATAATCAATCTTCAATTTGAATGGCAACATATTGATGTTTTATAAAAAAATAGACAGATATATAGAATATGTCTAGAGGGTGGTTACAAAGTTAATGATAATGGATCTAGATAGATCATAATACCAGACGGAATATATTTTATGGTAAAATATTTATGTATATTTACTTATGTGTGCAATGCAAATACCTACATATCTGTATTAATTTTAAGTATAAAAGCCATAAAACATACGAGTATTAAAATTTTGTAAAATAATAATTCCCAGATTTTCCACCCTATTCTCCACGTGGAATAATACGGTTTAATTGCATTGTTTCCGGTGCCCCGCGTTGCAGCATTAACGTTCATTTCCAATGCACTTTCACTGCACTCGACAGCTAGTTTATCATAATTCATGAACAGTAAACTTGCTGACGTTGGAGAACTGAAAAACACAGGCTGCATTATCAAAAATGGCTGCTCATATTGATATTGAATTTTGATGTATGAAAAATAACATGAAATATTCAATAATAAAATGATAAACAAGATTCTTGCGGTACATACTTCTTACATTTATTTAGTTTTTTTAGACTATATTGATAATTGCAATAAAAATATGTCCACTCAAAATGGAGGTTAAAGATCTTTGTAATATTTCTTGAAAGTTTTTTTGCGAGAATGTTATCAATTGTTTAAGCCATTATATCAACCATACCACGCTTTTTTATGACATCACTTTTTTCTAGGTTATTAACTATCATTAAAATTTAAAAATGATTTTGAAAGTACATATATTAGTTTTTATATAGTGTTATTTAATATGTTATTAATATGACATTTTTTATTTTGAAATACAACGACTAGATAGACAAGATTAATGTATGACATCAATCAAACGATTCACAAAATATGGCATTAATTTTCAGACGTCTAAATAATTATAATGATTAAAACAAAGCAATATTACATAATAAATAAGTCTTACAACTTTTTGTCGATATTTGACAGTTTCTATTTCATTCTGTAAGTTTTCGTTCCGTTCAATTCAAATTTCACACAAGCCACTGTCGCCTGACGTCGCATAAGACAATATATCTCTGGAGGATGTCAAAAGCTCCAGAAGCGAAAGTTCTGAACAAAGTCTAATCTCCTTTTAGCATCGAGAGTGGGCCCCTAGAGAAAGCTTTCATAGAAACGATATAAGACTTGGCTATACTCCCACAAGCCCTCGAATTGCTCGCAATTTTGAAATTATGCTTTATCAGCGTATGTTTTTGTTCTTTATACATGTGATTGAACGTTCATTTCATTGGTTGTCCGGTGCAAGTCGATAAAAAAATTATTAATATAAATTAAAAACATTCATATATAATTTCATAGTAAACTTCACATAATTTATAATATGCTACTTTTAATATTGTAACGAAATATATCATAAATCGTCCAACAAATAATATATATTTAAGCAAAAATGAAAATCAAACACTCAATACACGTTCTGTAACCTATATCATTACCTACTTAACTTGTACACTTCAGTAATTTATTTATTTATTACTTTATACATGTTGTAATATTACAAATTATAAGTTCAATACATTAACAATACGATATACATATGGTTATAACAAACATATTAAAAACATATCTCACTATAAATAATTAAATGATTTGCTAACTATTAATCTTTATTATAATACTAATATCATGAAACTATGTTCTCTAAAATTCTTCTTGTTTAAAAAATAGTTTAATATTTGACTTATTAGATTCTTTTATAAAAATAAAAATAAAATTTAACCATAAAATTAAAATATTAATTAAAATTATTCGAAGCAAATGTTGTTTCTGTGAGAACAAAGTAGTTTTCCAATTATAAATTTTTATTTTGTTTACACTTATGTACATGTTTCATAGATATAATAATATTATCTCAAAAATACTCTCCTAAAATATTGTTGTAAAGAATTGCGATATTTTTCAAATTTCGTCCATATAGATTAGTATTATGCTAAAATCCAGCGGCATTTTTGGGAGAGTTCCAGCTTGAATAAATTTCACTTTCGGTTTGGCAGAGAAAAGAGAGAAATTCAATATAAATTAAAATTTGCTGAAACCTAAATGCCAAGTTCAAGGCGCTCAACTGAGAGTAGAAAATTTATTCTTTATCATAAAATTAAGTTTTGTCAGCTCACATTTTTTGTTATTGCAACTTCTTACTCCAAAATTTTGAATGGGATTGGAATTACTTTGTTTTTTTCAATAATATGATGAACAAAATTCGTTTAAATCTCGTTATTACTTTTGTGAAATATCTAATCTATCTCGTATCTAAAAATGCGGGTTCGATTCTCACATCAGCTGGATTTTTAAGGTTAGAAAACGTAGAATTAGATAATCATTGGGTTGAGCAATCATCTGACAGCCTACCATCGAGAAAAATAATCTATAGTATTCACATTGCGGAGATCCATACACTTCACTTTAGGAAAGACATTGTAAAATTATATATAATATGTACGAGTATACATAATAAAATCCAAGCAAATAAATATAGTTCTGAATTGCCAATGGATATGTATTCTATTCAATTTATTCTTATTTCTAAGAAATTCTGTCAAAAATCATATTTTTATTTTTAAGAATTTTGTTAAGAATGAATATGTATATTTTAAGTGCAAAAAAGTTACAAAAGGATAATTTGTAAAACATCGTAATAATTTAAAACAACGGAAAAATAAATCTCAAAACATAGCATGTTATTTCGAAAATACTCGATGGTTGTATTTATTGAGTACGTATATTTTTAGATGCTAATATTCAGTGTCTGCTTATTTTCGAGAAGCACAGAAGTTCATCGATGAACAGCCGCCATTGCAATATTTCATTTCCTGACCACGGCTTCGCGCGCTTTCACCGTTCTATAAATTCATAAATGGCGGAGCGTACACATTTCCGGTTTACCGTGACTTCCGGACGAGACGCGGTCTGGTTTCAGCTGCTATCTTAACAAAATGTCAGCTTTTCACGAATGCATTTTATGAAGATGCAATGCAAGGATCATTTTGGATATTCCCAACTGCCATTTTCTCGAAATATTTTGTAATCCATCGACAAAAATCAAGTTACCACTCTTACTCTGTCATATAACTACTAAATAAATTCAAAAGTGTACCACGTATTATTTAAGCATTCGTTTTATTTGATTGAACTCCATTTCATAACAGCTCAATAATGAACTTATATTAATACATCGTTGTCAATATTGCACTAACACGTATTTTGATTATTTGGCTTAAATCACTTTTTAAAGTGTAGTTTTATATTTTGTAATCTCTAGTATTATTGGCACGTTTTGGCATAAACACATAAATTATATATGTTTTATAAACATGTGTTAACTCAAAAACGTACCAAGAGTACACGATATTGCAAAAAACAAAACAATACTTTACAACGTGACTTAAACCAAAATACCAAGATACGTGTTCCTGCAATATTGGCGACGATACATAAAACTCTTCATTCAAATTAATATTGTTTATCCTATTATTGCAAATCTATTTTAATACTTTGCAGTATACAATATGTTTAGTCTCTTTTTCATCATATAAAATTCATAAGTGATTACATTATAATAGTCAATTAAAACTTTTGACCTAAAAATGGCAGTCAAAATCACGTACAAATTCCTTATCGATATTGTTCACCGTTTAGAATGAGTTCTTGTATCAGACAGACACATACATATTGATTACGCGTATAAATATTTAAATTGAAAACTTCAAATGATTAAGTTGTCTAGTAATGCTTATTTTGTTTTTCTTATTATCTCTGATCAACTGGAATGGCTTCCATACGCCAATCATAAAAACCGTCATTTAAAATATTATGTAGTCTGAAAATTTTCACATTCTTATTTTAATTTTAACATAAAATATGTCTAGACGTGTAACCAATAAATATTGAAAATATAACTTTCAAATTCATGTGTATCATAACTCTTAAATTTTAGATGGCTTAGTGCCTCCCAATAGTAAAAGCTCAGGAACAATTTATGGTAAAGTTGATTCTACGAGTTACGAATAGTTCGAATACCATCCATGAATATTTTTACCATTGCCGTTTTAATATTGAAGACTGGTTTGCAGTATGTTTATTAAGTTCACCATATACTTTATTTGTATATCTTTGAACTTATGAGGAAGAAAAATAAAATGTTTTTAAACATTTAATATTATTATTTAAATATAATAATGAATTATCCGATGTATTTTAACGATATATATGTTATATAAAATACGCCTTAGTTGAGATAAAATAAAATTATCCGACTCCAAATTCAATAAAAATCAAATTAAAACTATGAAAAAAAATAATTTTTGTATGCTTTAAGCATCAAGCGGACATTTATAGGGCAAAAGGCATTTATCCTCACAGAACAAAAATGCCGCGAATGAGATTTGATTTCTTTTTCCTGTACGCACATTTAGTAGATCTTTTTTTATTAAAAATATGAAGCTTTTATTCGATAATAATTCGGCATTTGCGGTTTGATTCCTTTTGATAGAACGCGTATTTAGTCGTGTACATTGCGATTTGTAAAATCAAAGCACTCTTCGAAAAACTGAGGGTTAATGCATTTTGCCTAGACAGAGTCGATATATTTCAATATATATATTTGCCAGCCAACTCAATATCATCTTTTTATAATATTTTGGAGCAAGTTATGAATTTGTCCGAAATTCCGAAAAAAAATTCTAAAATTTTGGCACCTTAAGATTAGAAGCCGCTGCACCAATGCTATATAAGTGAAATAAAAATCATTTTCAAACAATCGCTGCTTTAAATAGCTGCATTTATTCTCTATCCATTTATTTGACTACATGTTTTGTTAATATTTCATACTTCCCTGTAATCTGTTATATCATCATTCATAAAATATAAAATGTTGATGAATCTTATACATGTTCCTGAAATTATATTATATTCGTAAACATCAATAAAGAAATATACAACCAAAACAAGATCATTTTTGACTCGCAATAAAAAAATAAAATAAAACAGTTTCCTTCCTCTCGCAAATATTTGTTTTTTGCCAGCAATACAAAAGTAAGGAAGCACTCGTGTTTATTCCTAGCAAGCGATGTATTGCCGATAATATGTTCTCATATATTTCCCGTCGAGCCTTGAAAAGAAAATAAACACTCTGTTATTTAGATCGGGTAGAAGCAAAAATATCACTTTCAGTCGAAGATACATCATATCGTAGAGAAACCTTTAGTGTAATTTATTTCATATAATTTAATTTAAAAGCAATTCTCAGCAGATTTTTTTCGTTTTCGCTGCTTAACATAGTAATTCATCATATGCAGCTAGCCGCTAACTCTTATGAAATAGAATCTATCAAGATAAACGTTTTGATGATATATATGCATTTTGGAAATACGTATACGAGTATATCGTCCACATTCAAAGTGGACGTGATTAAAAATAATACTCAGAATCATTTTAACAAGAGCAAAGTCGTAATAATATAAGTTATATATGTATACAGTAACCAGACAACTTCACACATGACAAGTGTTCACATGACAAGTGCTCACATGACAAGTGCTCACATGACAAGTGCTCACATGACA
>JAGVSQ010003797.1:3359-20744 GCA_022683975.1 Rhyacophila evoluta
ATCGTGAAAAAAATGGCGATAAAAATTAACACGGTTTTATTTACTTATTTTTAAAAAAAAAAATAATATTTATTATGGTTTTTATATTATTAAGACTGTAATATAAAATTGAAATACTTGCGTGAAATATATTTTATCTCTCCTGATTACTGAATTATTGAAAAACGTACTACTTTAACAGTTATTGAAGGTTTTATGGGTTAGACGTATTTTGCAGATGAAAATTTTGATTGTTTTGTGTTTGGATTTTTATTAATATTATATAAGTTTTAGCCTACAAAACCTTTAGATTGGTTTTATCGTATTTGTGTAGTTTTTATAAATAAAGCAATATATCGATACAATTTCTTATATATACATTTATTTTTAAAATATCTGAAAGTGGCTTTATGACAATTTTTATAACTTAGAGTAGATATTATATCAAAAATTTATGTATAATTATTAACGTTATATTTAAGCTTAACATAAAATTTTAAATGTCAATACTATTTTGTAATTAATTTTGTTTCAGTTTTTTTCTGGTTGTATGTTGTACTGATTTGTTTCTTCAACGTGGATCCACTCATTGTGATGGCTACAGATTTAATCACAACTGGAACATTCAGTCGGGGCTTGCCTTATTTCGTTTGGTATCCATTCGACGAATTTAAGGATGGAGCATATCAGCTCGTTTTCATCTATCAAGTATGGTCTGGTAAACAATACATGTTACACTACCCAGCTTGTAATATATTAAAATTATTAAAATTAGGAAATAACAAAGAGTCAACTTTTTATAATATCTGAATATTAATCACGAATAAAAAGTGTGCAGTGTGCAAACTTCACTGCCCTCCACAAGAGATCCACAGTTTGGGAAGCTCCGTAAAAAAAACAACAACATATTTGAAATTCGAACATTTTTAATGTGGTATGTGACTGTGGGTGATATCCGAGAATACGCCGTACTCTAATCACTCGTAGGGAGTTTTTATAATTATACAAGTGATATATGGTATAATACTTTAGTAAAGCCTTAAAAGGTTGTTATTCATTATGCGAAGCAGCCTTAACGAAATTCTAGGAAGACAGAATAACGGGTAATACTCTACTTGACATCTCCATACATCATCAAACCTCATAACTGAGATGACTTATAATTATATTTAATGATAAAACTGTAAAAAAATACACCTGTATTTATTTTATCGTCTAGTTTTAGCTATTTCCAATTTCCATAAAATATTTCCAATTTCTTTTTTGAAAAAAAAAATAATTCAGCGCTAAGAATTATGCAATTGCAAGTTGCAATTTGCCTTAATTAATTGACTTTTTGAAATGGTGTAAACGCTTCAAATTAGATTAACACTTCCTGATTGATAAAATTATGGATCACTATGTTCTAGGATTTATTGCGGCGATCGCAACCGTGGGTCCGGATTGTATGTTCCAAGTCTCCTGCTCTCACATATGTATGCTCTTGAAACTGCTTCAGGAAGAACTGCTTTATATCATACCGAATCCTGAAATAGAAAGCACTAATGATAGAATTATAAATGAAGAAGAAATTTACGAGCAGCTAAAATCGATAATACATCGGCATCAGAAGATTATAAAGTTTTGTATACTTTTTTAATTTATTGTTTCCATATTATTTTAATGTTTCTTCTCTATATAACTGTATCCTATGAGTGTGGTGACCATTCTTTCTATCCGCAAATATCTAGAATGGGTTTAAAGAATCTCACTAAGTGATTTCTTTAGCCAAAAATGCATTTTCACACAATATAAAATCTGATCCATATTACATATAAAATAAGGCAAGCCGTAAAAAAATTGGCATTGAGTCTTTTTTTTGAGTTTCCGTAAACTTCTTTAAATATAACTTAACGATGTCTTCTATATTTTATAAACTTACCTAGCCATATTAATATTTTAAACTATTAATTAAGATTTCTACTTTATTATTTACAGGCTTTCCAATGACATGGAAACCATTTACAGTTTTGGGATTTTAGTAAATCTCGTCGGTGGTTCATTTATAATTTGTCTCGTAGGGTTTCAAGCTACGGTAAGTATAATTTTTCTTTCTTTCTAATGGACACAAAAGTTTCCCTCTCTAGTTTAATATAGCATAATAAATATAATACTCTGTATACATAAATAAACAAACAAACAAAAGGCGTTTTAGTTATACACAAAATGTATTCACATCTAAGTTATCAGTTTGATTCATCCAGAATGTTTTATTAAACTTATGAGTATAATAATACATAATTGCAATTATCATACTTTATTGGACAAATGAATTGATGCTACCGTTTCTTTATACGTACAATTCCATGATATTAAATACATTTATAAAAGTTATATGCAGACGTTAATATTACACGTGCGTTTTTATACTACTGAAAAAATAAAAATACAATAATTAAATGACGAAAATAAATTTAATGTAACTTGTTTCAGGCAAGCGACACAAAGCAGTTAATCAAATTTTCTTTGTTTCTTTGGTCGTCTTTGGTACAAGTCTTGATATTGAGCTGGTATGGAAATCATCTGCAAGAAACGGTATGTATTATATCAACGATATGTATTAATCAATATATATGCATACTTCATAAATTATAATATTCTTGATATTCTCCTCGCATTTTTATGAATGCAACTAATTGCTAACTGCAGGTTGATGCCTTAATATTATGGACCTGGAAATTTTCTGGTCATATGACTTAAATTTAAATGACATCTACATTGAAAAAGGCACTTAATATATTATTTAAATTAATAAATGCAATATTTAATTTTGTTTAAATTATTTACTTATTGTATTTAAGAGTGCCGGCTTAGGTCACGCTGCTTACAACTGCAAGTGGTATTTGGCCAGTCCACAATTCAATTTAACGTTACGAATTCTTTTCTTAAGGTGGGCACTATTTATTATAAACTAATTGCATAAAATTTAAGGCATATATTCATTTGTAGTAGTTCATCATGTAGTTTTCTTTCGGCCATGGTCACTAAATATAAAAATGCAAGCCCGTTACCGGCCCCAAAACGAAAGGAAGAGAGACTTCATAGCACACGTTGATCGCCGTGTCATCCACCGGTGGCCGACACCGAGGTATTCCAACTGGGCCATGTTGGCCACCGGTGGCTGACACGGCATACCTAACTTCAGAGTGTCATTCTGTCCGTCGGCCACGCGCTCTGTATTAAGCTCCTATTAAACTTGGCCGACATGGCCCTTTTCTATCTTACTACGATGTGGCCTTAGGATATCTTCATGTTTCTAAAATATATACTCATGAATGTGACACATCAAATCACACAATAAATCTCCTCAAAAATACCTCAAAACAAATTAAATAATTGTTTTTCGACCTAATATTAAATTAAAAACACTTTTTGGACATTTTACGAAAATCCTATTGGCGATGAATGTGTTAAAAGCATCATACTAAAATTGTGTCAATTTAGAGAAGAATAATTTAATTGTTGTATTATTTTTAATTCTTATTCATTTATATTTTAATAAAATATACATAATACTATTAATATTTTACGATGTATTGCAATAATACGTATTTTCTTTATGTTTTAGATCTCAGCGTCCTCTGACTGTGACTGCATATAAATTTTCTCAAATATCTCTGAACACATTTACATCGGTAAACAATATTACTTTAACCAGTTATTTTAAAGTGTTCCGCAATTATTGTAAAACATTAATAAGTTAACCTTTTACTGCGTACTATTGCCATAATAATATAGACACGTTCATTTTCAAAATTTTCAATTTTTTGTGCTTCTCCTGGAAATAGTCTTCACCTCGCAAGATGGAAGCCGCTGGTGTAAATCATTGACTATTAGTTTTAATAATTGATTTTTCATAAATATCTTATTTTATTCGGGTAATTTGGATATTTCGGGAAATTAATCACTTTTAATTGAGAAATTTTGAGTCATCCAATAAAGGTTAAAATAGACCTATTTTGGATCTAAAATAGCGATAAACTATTATTTTTTTACATATAATGAAACTATAAAATGATAGATATACTTATCAAATAATAAGAATTATAACATAGCAAAGAAATTCAAACTTTCAAACGCAAGTATTCTTTTTTAAATTATCGATAGTTACCTTAATTTTAGCTTACAAAAAATAATAATACTGCAAAATATTTTTTTTCTATTTCAGATAATAAAAACTTCATGGTCTTATTTTACACTTCTAAAAACAGTGTATGACCCGTCTAAATAGCCATGTTTAAAAATAATAACAGTATTAATGCAATGTTATATGCTGACTTTTAATAAAACACATATTATTTCAAACATAGTTGATTTATTTCAATTACCTGCAATGTGTATAAAGTTTGAAAAATAACTAAATGAATGTAACATGTGTATTACTCACTAAAAAAATATCATCATTAACAATATATGAACATATTGTAAATGATGCTATATTAAGGTTTGTTGAAATTTATTATTTACATTGTTTTGTCTATAATATAATTTTAATAAAAACTATGAAACAGTTTTCCTTTTATTAACACAATGACAGTTGAAATTTGACAATTTTTACCACTGGCAGCAACTTACTTTCCGTGACGTTTGCGTTGATCATAACAAAAATATTCCATTATCGAAATAATTCCAACCGCACATTACTTTTGATACGTAGTATTCGACTGATGGTCAGATATTCGTTCGTTAAACTCGTAGTTTTGTATAAATTAATATTATTTCATGGTTGAAGTCATGGATAAAATCGGTTATTTAATTCTGACCGAAGACGGGGCTGTCATCGAGTCAGGCGGCGATCTTGTCAACGACGAGCGAGTGGCCAACATAATCATTGGACTTGTAACCTTATCGAACAGGTGAATAACTCCACCATGAAAGAAAATTATGCTATAATTTGTAAGCTAACAAATTGCAGGATATTTTTTCCTGACCGTCATTACTTCCGTCAGTCCGTGTGTCGTAATCTTCCCTAAAAAACTTGAATACCAAGATACCTAACTAATCTATAGATAACGTCATGTTTATAATACTATCGCATAACATTTTTATATTATACAGTATTACACGTTTCAATTTAAACATCATTCATTCTATGTGACGGATGACATCGCTAATGTGTCGGTTTTCGTGTTGTATTCGAAATTCGAACTGTCATTTAAAATCATCGGTGACATCGCCATACTATCTGACGTTTTTTACGACATTATAATATAAACTATTAATAAATAAATCAATACATTGACTAACATTGGTACGTACTTTTTAAATTGTATCCTGTTCAAGAAATCATGTCTACTAATAAATGAAGTCACGACTAGAACTATCTGATTATTTTGCATCACATTGGAGAAAATTAACCTCTCAATTTATTATGATTTTTTTCTACTGTGATAATCATGATAAAACTTCGTAATACCGTCGATACACATCGTATATATATTAGACGAACACTTATTCACTTTTCTTTTAGTTTGGCATTCATAACATTAATAATGGTTCTTAAAATTACTATGAAATCAAAAAAAATATGTTTCAACCAGGCCGGCGCCGTGGGTTGGAGGTGCCTTTGTGTAAAAGAAATTCAGTCTTAAAAACCTATGCTTATACCCAGCTAAGACAAGAAATTGTCATAATTAAGGAAACATTCAAATTAATTTAAAAGATTAAATCAATACTTCAAACTGACTATCTATTAATATTTCGATGGAAATGATCAGGTGTATTTTTTATCACCGGTTACTTACATATACCCATATGTTAACATTTCAAATATACTTGAATACATATGATATCCATAATAAAGGCAACTCAGATTTTACTTTGATGTTTACCTGAATTTAAATAGATATCTTCAGTTTAACTTGATTAATTTCGTATTGATACTGTGTGATAACAATTTCCATTATATTTAAACTTTGCCTATTTTTCAGAGTGGACCCAATCGCATTTCCTTCAAATGAATCTTTGAAAAAGATCTCAATAACTTACGATGACCACTGCTTCATCATTTGCATGTCCAACAAGAAAATACACATTGTGAAGAAAATGTTATCCAGCATTGCTGACCATACGGACACATCCATCAATGTTTAAATTAACTTATTAAATAAAATAAATTGGCTAAAAATGGCTCGAAATTTATTAAAAAGCAGTGTTGAGAATGCATCATTCAGCATAATATTTCAAGTGCTATTTAGATGTTTGACGTTTATAATAAATGCATGGGTCCTACGCCATGTGGGCCATGCTGTCATAGGTATAATGAATGTACGGTTATTACTTTTAGAAAGTTCAATTTTGTTTTTAAGTCGTGAACCCTTTCTTCGTGCATGTCTAGGCCATAAAGATGGTCCCTCATGGCCTCAAGTCATAAATCAGATGTGGCTGACAGTTCCAGTGAGTGTAGTCTTCTCTGTGTTGTTTTTGTATATCTGGCTGCATGTGCTGTCTTTAGGTCATCCAGAATATGCTGTTCAGTATGCATTCGGTTGCTGGAGTGTCGCCATATCTTGTGTTATAGAACTCACCTCAGCCAGTGTTGCCCTAGTCGCCCAAATATTTTGTTTTGTTAAATTACGAGTCGCACTAGATACATTACATATATTAGTAAGAACAATTGTATTTTTAGCAATCTTAATGAATGACACTAACTATGCACTCATTGCTTTTTCGATTGCACAAGTGTGTAGTGGAGTAACAATAGCCATTAGTTACTACTTATTCTTCCATTGGTATATTAAAAAATTGAATGCTTATAAAGCCTCGCCCAAGGGCACAAAAGAAAATGATAAAAATATGACTCGATATCAACACATGGAAGATTTTCCATTTAAATCTATTAAAGATTTTTTACCTAAGAAAGTTGGAGAATCCCAATCTCTCTTCGATGCTAAATTGTGTACCTTGACTGTCAGCTTTGCAAAGCAGGGATTCGTCAAGCAACTTTTAACTGAGGGAGAAAAATATGTAATGTCTATAAGTCCTGTTCTATCGTTCAGCGAACAGGCAACTTACGATGTTGTTAACAATTTGGGAAGCTTAGCAGCACGGTTTATATTCAGACCTATCGAAGAAAGCGGTTACTTTTACTTCACGCAGATGACCGATCGAGAAAAGGAAATGAAAGACCAAAATGAAGATAAAGTATCCGAATCATGCAAAGTTCTCTCTCATCTCTGCAGGGTAGTTACGTCTATAGGGTTAATCGTATTGGTCTTTGGACAAAGTTACGCTCGTACTCTACTTTTGCTGTATGGTGGTGAAGGTTTTGTCGGCACCGGTTTGCCAGTATTGCTCATGAGATGTCATTGTTTAGCTGTTATTTTACTGGCTGTGAACGGAGTAACTGAATGTTACAGCTTTGCAACAATGACCAGTAAACAATTAGATAGATATAATTTTTTGATGGTGTTTTTCTCAATCACATTCTTATTGCTTTCATATATTTTAACCAACATTCTAGGCCCAGTTGGTTTTATTTTGTCAAATTGCATTAACATGCTGGCTCGTATCTTGCATAGCACATATTTTATTAAAAATAAATTTAAAGGCTCTGTACACAAACCACTAGAAGGACTTAAAGTAGGCAAAGTTTTTGGTGGAGCACTTATTGCGGCCGGTATCATCATCAAAATTTCAGAAGCAAGAGTAGCTCCTTACTCACAATTATTTCACGTATTAGGCGGAGCATTTGTTTTAATAATTGTTTTAAGCGCATGGGCATACGAGAATAGACCTTTGTTAGATATAGTGTATAAGAAATATGTTGAAAAGGGCAGGGACCATCCAAAAACCAAAGCTGAGTAGCCATTACTGAAAATTGAATAATTGTTTTGAGATTTATATAATAATGTATAAAACATTTTAAGAAATAAAATAACTTAGTTGTGTTAACCAATGCTTTTTATTTCAATCCGATACATGAAATTTGAATCCAGCAGAGTTGGAAAAGGTCAACATATTGAAATGAAATCTTTGGTTTCCAACATTTATAAATTGTTATTTCCATAACAAAGCATAGTATATACCAAAAGTGATACATGAACGTCCTTTCAGTGGAGTGACCAATAAAACAAGACTTTTCAAATGATTTAGATTCAAAATCTATATTTGAATTTACATACTTTGATGACTGGTAAACTAAGAACAGCTGGCAGACTATATTTGAAATTCAAACAAACCTTATTTATTTTTAGATGTAATATGTCATAATGGAACAGTGTCAAGAGTAATAAAAAAAAAACAGGAGACCTTGCCAAATAACCTTACTCCAAAAGCATGACTAACATAAAATAACAAAAACAAGATATGAATCTGAAAACAGTTGTCATAACTAAATAGCCATAAATATTATGTGAAAACTGGTTGAAATGAACGTACAATTTGATATGAAAAATTTTGGTGTTCTGACATTTTACTGAATAATTGATCGTATGAATTAATTACAAATATTTTTCTTTTGATGATTACAATTTTGCAATGATGATCTGTATTTTTGAATATTTTAAAATAAAAAAATCACTAAGCATTGCATGTGAGGACAATTCCAGTATATTTAATGTGTGGAGTTTTTATATCAAATATGGAAGTATAAAAACTACATATAGTAAAATTCTACATACTTGCAAACACTTAAGTCTACTACTAAATACTGTTTAAAAAGTGTTATGTTACAAACATTTATATTTACATCTAAAAAGTGGAGTGAAAAAACTTTATTTTTTTACTTATGCAATAGTTCACCCCTGCCATTGATTTTCCATCAAACAATAAACATTAGTATTATAATAATTGAAAACTTTATAGAGTATTTGAAGAAGATTGAGAAAACTATAGGTCCACCTATTTAAATTTTAATATTGCTTATAAGTAATATCATGAACAATGTTAGAACGCTCAAAAATTGTCATTTTTATCATATACATAACACAATCTTAGTTAACAATATTCACCACTCACACACTAAAATATTTACATGTCATCGAAGCACGACTACATATCTACTTATGTTTATTGGAAACGAAAAAAATCAAGCTGACTAAAGCTATGTTCAAAAATTAAAACTGCGTGACACGATCAGCACCAATAGCAGACGGCTGCTGTGACAGGTAGGTGCCTAGCTATAGGTTACAATCATTTTCAACCACTCAGATAATTTTAAGCCATAGAGACGCCATATAAAAATGCCCCCAGGAAGCACGTTCTTCAAACGGATCCAATAACGCACCCGGCACAGGCTCAGCGTCCAACATGTTGCAGTGTGATTAATTTAAGAATGTAGTGAACAAAATAAGTGAAAAAAAAATATATACACTCAAACCTGTTTTTGTGCGGGGAAGGGACTACATCAAAACAGGTTTGACTGTATATATTACAATTGGATGATTGGCAATATCACAGAACTTATGTAAATAGACACATTTTACAATAACCTCATTAGCATTTTTTATCATTGCCAGTTTGTGTAAAGCAGTGGTTCTTAGCCTGGGTTCGGCGGAGGTCAAAACACACACCCGACTTATTGTACGATATTATGAAAAATGAGACGCCGTACGATATATTCATTTATCCAATGGATCTAGTATATTATTTGAAAGGAATATATCAATTTAGCAATAAAAATAATACAAGAGCTCAAATGCTAAAACAATGCACATACTCATATGTGTCATAACGTGTCGTCATTGCGAAATGTGATTTACGAAATTGGGGAATCACATAGAATAGAGAAGTGATCTACGAAAAGTTCGATTTCAATTATAATTTCCTGGCAACACTGCCGCCCAGTAGTCGAATTGTAACTGTCGTGATGGTACATTGTGTGATACCTTTCTTAATATTTTAATCCCTTCATACTATGTCGAGCAAAAAAAGAAAGTGGTCGGACGAATATGTACAATATGGATTCACATGTATAGGGAACGTGATAGGAGTCAGCGTCCTAACTGCATGATTTGCAATGCCAAGGTGAGCAATTCTAGTCTAGCACCGGCAAAACTAAGAGAACACTTCCTTAAGCTGCATGGAGATGGAAAATACAAGAACACAATGCTCGCTAAATTCAAGGTGAAGAATGCCAGATTCGACGAAAAGGCTACTCTGCCTTAGGAAAGTCTGGTTTTGGTGCGCTAGTGAAAGCCGATGCACCACAAATTATTGTTACGCATTGTATTCTGCACAGGCATGCACCTTGCCTCCAAAGTTGGCACAAGTATTAAAAATTGTAGTGGAATGCGTAAACTATTTGCGAAATAGTGCTCTGAGGCACCGCATCTTCTGGGGGCTGTGTAAATAAATGGGATCTGAATTCGAGGTACTTCTATATCATTCTAACGTTCGGTGGTTATCCTGGGGACAGGTGCTGAATCGTGTTTTTGTCATGCGTGTGGAATTAGCCCTGTTTTTGCAAGAGCACCAACATTGTCATGCAGATTGCTTCAAAATTTCTGAGTTCATTCTTATTTTAGCGTACATGGCTGATATCTTCGCAGCTCTCAATCATCTCAATAAACAGATGCAGGGCGGTGGAGTCAACATCACTGAAGCGGAAGAAAACCTGAAGGCTTTTCAAAAAAAGCTACCATTATGGAAACGACGAACAGACAACGTTAACTTGGCAAACTTTCTCCTGCTAGACGACTGTGTAAGTAAGATCGAAGATGTATCTGGAATCAGAGACATTTCTGTACCCGCAGAACTGAGGTAAGCAATTGCCACGCACTTAGATGAGCTTGCAAAGTCTCTCGACGGATACTTCCCTACGACAGCCGTTCACATTTAGTATTGAGACAACAGATATCAATGATGAATACCTCGATGAAATCATTGAAATTCAGCAGAGCCAGGTTCAACAACAACGCTCTAAACTTTTTGGTGTCAACAAATGGTAATGTACCCTGTTATTGCTAAGAAAGTTCTGGAGATTTTCATACCGTTTGTTACAACATATCTTTGCGAGCAATCCTTTTCGAGGATGCTGGACATAAAAACGAAGAAAAGGAACAGACTTTGTTGAGAAAATGACATGAGAGTGGCACTTGCCAAGGTAAAGCCGCGCATTTCTGAACTGATCTCTGAAAGGCAACGGCAGAAGTCATACTGATTTGCAGTAAATATTCATTATTATGTTTTTGTTTTAATGTGAAAATTATGTTATCAAGGTTTTGTTCTTTGTTTTTAATGGTTTTGTTCATTTTGTGCACCAATGTATAAATATATACCTATGTTTTGAATTTGAAAAAATCATATTTTATTTTTCCAATTAAGGGTTCGGTGAACGCGCATATGAAACTGGTGGGGTTCAGTACCTCCAACAAGGTTAAGAACCACTGTAATAGAACTATCGACAGGTAAATTCAGACATTTTTATTTGAGGTCAGTTGGACATGAGAATATACCCCTGTGGGGTTGGAACAGCGAAGATTAATGAAAATAGCTGGCAAGAAGTTTAACTCAGCATTGTATAACAGAATTTGTTTAAACAGCAACACTATACAGCCTAGGACAGATGTTCCTCCATCTTAATACGGTACCGCACCGAAACATACAAACAATGACAGCTAATTCTAAATTCAAAATGCCAAAAGGCAAAACCTGGGTCACCAATATCAATCGAAAATTACTAATTTAAAAAACTTTAATTCAAGATCAATTTCATACTCTAGAGCAGTGGATGCCCAACCGAAATCACTTGGTGGCCCAAATAACATAAAACATGTCTCATAGGTCACATGTAGGGTTTGCAAAACAAAATTCGCGTTTGTTTTTGAATTCCAAATTTTTACAGGCTACTAGTACGTAAGTAAAAAATCTCAAGAAAGATACGGCGAGACGAAAAAACAAACGAGATACCTCCAATTTTCGATTAATTCCAAAGTATTCCAAAAAAACATTCAGATTTCAGAAAAAATGTATAGAAAGTTGAAAACCTCGAAAAGGCCACACAAAACCTTCGATTGGGCCACATGTGCTTTAATTCCTGCTCTAAAGCAATAATTCTTCATGAACTTACATACAAATTGCTTACGCAACATTTTTGGACATAATCCAAAATAATCCACTCTTTTCAGGTGTTATGAGTTTCAATTTGGTTTGACAAATAAGTCTATCGTCAGTTTCACACATATGTAATTTGATTTTTAGATTTATTACAAAAAATTTAACCAGCAAGATCAAAAACAGTATTTTAAAGAACACATTAACCGCCAAAATGAATTACAAGTTTCACTCTACGGTGATTGTTATATAATTGTCCATAAACAGGAAAACAATCAAAACTTTCTTTGAAATCTTTTGATTATAATAAAAGCAATTTTAACAAAACAATTTCCCGTGGTACTAGCACAAATAACATTCATCCAAAACTGTTAATTCAAAGTATGTTTCCGTAAACTTGAGCCTGCTCCTCGGTTCTCAACACTTTTTTTTTAGATTTTTGAATTCTAGAATTTTCCCAGTCAAAAACACAAAAAAAAAATATTTCAAAACTTTGAAGAAATGTGAAATCTAAAGGTTTTAAGAAAGAAAAAAATCCAAATGTGTTGCTCGAATCAAAGGTCAGGAAAACTGTAAGTCATCTTCCATTAATGCCTGAGATATATAAGAAACACTCATGCCAAGGGCTTAAAATTGCTGAATTGACAATCTAACCTCTAAAAAGAATGAAGGAAACTCAAAGATACTCATCCCACAGGGTATAAATATTAAAAATAAATAAGCTGATGACATCTTTTTGTCTCTTTTCCTATTTTTCTCATTTCTTTATCATTTTCTGTTTGTTTCATATAACTGCAATTGAACTATAAGTAAAAATGGTCCAAAGTAATAATTAATATTATATATAGCTTACACCTAACTTTCTACTACTAAGAAAGAATATATTTAGAATAACGAATGATATTGTCAAAAAGAGCAGAGTTTTAATAGCAAAACTGACAAAATTCCTCTCAACCAAATAAATACATACTCGTAATAATGCATTATTTTGAAACTGAAGACACCATAGGCAAAACTCAAATAAAATAATTCATGTCAAAGTCTTTTTTCGATTTTTTTATGAATTTCTATCTTAAATAGTGTCCAGTTTTAAAACTAATGTCCATCAAGAATCTTGATAGTGTTACAATTATATTAGTAGTTTCATCTTATGTGATATAATTCTCTACCAAATAATGAAATAACTTAAAAATAATAAGTCAATTCTTTGGAATTTTTGCCAGATTTACATTCAATACTCCATTGTCGGTTGATTAATCTAAAGTAAAATATAAGTCGTAGTATTTTTTTGTACGCCAATTAAACTTGGAGTAAGTCAAGAAGAAAGGAAGGTTTATGATTTTTTGTCAGCAGATTCTTTGGGATCATACGCATGAAGTTTTCTTCTCCAGAGTGCAATCAGCGTGTCCCAAGATCGCCGACTGTATTTGAAGTGCTTGTTGGGTGTCTTTGGATGCTCGCGTGATCTCATTGCCCTAGGAAAAAATAAAAAATATATATCCCTAAACAAATTCAATAAATACTCTACCTCCCACCCAAAATAAGTAAATACTCCTGTGTGAATAGTAATTTTTTAAATCAAAATCGCAAACTTTTTTCATAATTTGGATTAACAACACTAACCATACTATATTAATATGTCTTATTTATTTATGTTAATATTGCTTTTAGATCATGTCGGCTCCCAAAGGTGAAAAAATCGCTGTAACTATCAAATCTCTCACAAACCTCCTAGGTCGGCTAGTTGTTAAACACTTGTTTACCACTTTGATATTAATAATTTCACTTACTTAGGCACCAATTTGATATAGTTGTCATAACCGAGAGTATTTTTTCCATAGTCAATTTGTTTTTGCCGACGTTGAAGAACTGCCGAGTCTGTTTCATATTCAATTGGTTTGGCACTACTCGATGAAGATGAAGATCTACTGCAGAAGAAAATATTTAAAATATCAACATTAAAAATCTCCGGATAAGCAGATCAATTGCTATTACCTATCTATGGACCCTTACTGTGTGTCAGTATGCTACATTTTTTTTACGGAAATTGATTAGTCATTATTTTCTCAACTCCTTGTGAATCAAGTCTGAAGGCAGACATGACAAAACAAGAAAAATGTATATCAATTCATTTAACAAAATTTAATTATAATTTAAATTAAAACCCTATAATTTCAATATGGCTCATTAAAAAATTATACTTTTGACAACTTTTTTCTCTATACTATGAAAAATGTACTATTTTATCCTCTTATAGAAAGCTTCTTTATCTTTGAAAATATCAATCAGTTAAGATAGCCAATGGTGACTAAAATAGGTCATTTATTAAATCTGTGATTGCACACTATAAAAAATAAGAGTAGACCTGACAAGTCAGGTTATCATCATTAATTACAGAATCACAATATTAGCTAGACAATATGTATAGAAAATTAAAACATCCAAATAATTTAAATGATGATACAACTTCAATTTCAAAAACAACTTCAATGTGAAAATTCAAAGCATTACTCAATATAGAGTATATTGCCTCTATTAATATTCTCAATACTCTTTGGTTGAATCAGTCTGATCAGAACAAACTAGGCGAGGCATTGCTGTACACATAAAAATCAATTTGGAAAATGATCTGACACAAGATAAAACAAATAGTATACCTTTTTTTATCATAGGAACTAGGTGAACATGATGATTTGTGACGTTTTGAATTTGATTCAACACCATTTTTATCTTCGTCCAAATCCTTGCTTGTGTCATGAAAGTCCTCTTCGTCTGATTCAATATCTGATTCCATATCTAAAATGCATTAAGTCAGTATTCACAACACAACTGATAGCAAAGATACACGTATAATATCCACACAATATTAAAATATACAATTGCATACACAAAAAAATTGCATTAATTATTAAGATATTAATATTGATATTATTTTTGTCTGCAGAAAACCTTGAGAGTTTATATTTTGTTTTAATATTTATAGATAAAGTTAACATTAAATATTTTGAACCAAGAGTTAATTTCTCATATTCACTTTTCTTCCATGAACCCTTTCGTTTTAATGGTGGAAGATATTCATTTTCTTCAATAATTTCAGAGCACCAGTTATAATTTTCGAGATCTTCTAATTCTTTCTCTATATCACTGCTAGACCTTTTGGATTTTCCATTATTATACGATTTATTCTGAAGAGAAAAAAAATATGACAATTTTGTTTTATTTGTTTTTTTGTTTGCCATACAACTGAAATGCACGGAAAAAGTATATAAATTTCAACACTTATATCAATCAGGATAGATCTTAGGTTCTTAGGTTAGTATTCACTTTTAATATATTTTCGATGCAATAATGACTACTTTTTTCATCATCACCAATTTGTTTAGTCGACCCAAGCATCTTGGAAACATAAGCTTAGAGACAAATCCAGTTTATAAATTTAAAATCCGATACTTAACCAGTATGCATGCCAGTTCAGATCAATTTAAAAAATCAACTTTTAAAATACACAATGAAACTATTACAAAAAATAATTTTAAAGCAAAAATCTATACATAAAATAAAAGTGCACAGTCGCTTTTATCCTGAATAATAATATTAAGTATTGAATAAATTAATGGTTTAAGATAAACCTAACCTTTGAATCTCGAGTTGCTGCCATGACAGTAGGTAAATTTACTTCTAAATGGACAGCGAGATTAAAGATAATCTCTTATTTTCTTCGCAGACCTTCCAATATTTTAACGATGTGATAAAATAAAGAAAGGGGTGGATCTGAAAATGAAAATTATACTTTTATAAAAATATTTGACGTTTACGACGTCGCTACTTAATAATAATTTCTGATAATTAATTCGATTGTATATTTAGACGAGTTCCAAACAAAAACATGTTTGTGTATATATTCAACAAAAATGAACATTATAATGAAGCATTACAAACGATGAGAACTTACCTATAGAATAGAACAATAAACACCGAACACAACAGATCAGAGTATAAAAAATTAATGCACAAGCAGGCTGTCAACTAAAACATAAACGCGCCAAAATAATATCAAAATTGTGTTTACTTTTGTTTATGACTATAAATATAAGCTATGGGCTGCTGCATGAAATTTAATTTTCACTGATAATATAATACAAAGATTTGCTTTTTATTTGCGAAGAAAAATTATGGTAAAAAAAGGAATAAATACATGCAAGACAGTATATATATTGTTTAATCATGTCCGCTCCCAATGTGGAGCATATGGATATACACAGTGTGAAGATTTCCACTCCGAAAGAGGAGTATATGGATCTTTGCAATGTAAACACGACTAGACAGATTATTTTTTCACGAGAATTGATTATCAGACAATTACTGAACCCAATGGACGAATCTGTTCTGCATTATCGGATTGTAAAAATCCGACAGATGGGGATTCGAACCTGCATTCCCCGGATTGCTGGGCGAGCACGCTGCTAACTATGCTAACGGGGAGACAGTATATACTGACAAAAAATGTGAAAATATAAATAGTAAATTATTTTACAGCTTTCTCACTTAAAAAAATAATAAATTTTGTTGATGTACTTATATGACGAAACTCTCAAAAAAGCATAGGAAAGTTATAACATTGTTGAATAATAGTCAATTATATAAAAAACCAATAGTTTTATAATAAAAATTTTCATTGGGTTTGAATAAAATTGTACATAGCTTAACACAGAATTTTGTTATTTTTTTTTTTGATTGAATAGCTAAATATAGCTTAAAAAGAATCAAATATGAACATTATGATGACATATTACATAAAAGAAGCTTTGATGAAAAGAACGAAAAAAGAAATGAAATGAACGTTAACTATGATGATATTTTATCATTATTGATTATTATTTTCATGAAGAATTTATAAATTTTAATTTTGCAACTTAATGGATAGTCTGAATCGAAATGAATACATACAGAGAATTATTATTTTTGGAATATCTGCTTATTCACAAATTGTGGATATAAATAACAATTTTATCAAATACGCAAATAAGTTAATAAAATTTAGAACTCATCAATCGATATGATATTTTTATGAGCTCTGTTAAGTGAAATGAGAATTTAACGTTATAATATAATTTATTCAAAATATAATAAGTTAATATTATAATATATATTACTTATAAACAAATTGTTATTATTGTCTCAAATCTGCTGTTTTTACAGAAAAAAATTCTGTGTTAAAATATGTACAATTTAATGTATCAATGTATTTCTAAATTATCAAAAATTATAGCTTAAAGTATCATTTGCTAATAGACAATAATTTTATCGGCACATTATGACATGTTTACACGAGCTTAGTACTTGTCATCAAAACTTGTCACGCGCACTTGTCAC
>JAGVSQ010003798.1:0-20741 GCA_022683975.1 Rhyacophila evoluta
AGCACCATCAGTCGAAAATATTAATTAACAATTAGTTTATTTAAAAAATATTTTTAAATGATGAGACAACATGGCAAAAATGAAAAAAAGTGTAGAAGAAGTATTGATCGTTTATTGATACATACAGTTATTTTAATTTTAATCAAGATAAAGTTTTATTATAATGATACAGAGTTGAAAATATATTGTATTTTAATTAATACGTAGAATGGCTAAAGATGACAATAATTTTTATTCCAGTGGAAGAAAGTTATTTAAAATGTTTGATTACTTCGTAGTTAATTTAATTTAAAAAAATATCTGCCTGCGCTGAAAAAGAATCTCACACCTTAACACAACTGAATTCGAATATGAAATACACGAAACATTTCACGCTTGATTCGGTCGAAGTCTGTAATTTTCACCTAGTTAACAATATTTTTAACATTTTTACTACGGGCGACGAATTTTTTCAAACGTTTATTGTAAAATAAAATGATTCAAACGAATTCGTCAATTATTTTTTATCAAACGTTTTTTGCTTAACAGTGCACTGAAGAACCAATTATCGTGATATTGTGTAGTTTTAATGTGTAAAAAATTGCTATATTGTGCTGCGTACAGAAAATGATTTTTGTAATTAATAATAGCAGTTGATTGTGTCTTCGCTAAAAATTCGTCGTCCAACGTTTTTTCAATCGGTAATTTGTTTTCAACCAATTTATCTCCCAAAAATTTACCACCACAATAGAGCTTTTACTTGGATAAGTACTACGTAAAAACAAATTTAGTATAAAAAATAAAAGCATCAAATTAATAATACCATAGAATCGAAAAACATATTATCCTTTTAACAGATTTTCTTGATGGAATTTTAATAGCTATGTTAATTTTCAATTAATTTATTAGAAGAATTTTAACGATAAAAGATAATTATGACTCATATTTTATTTATAAAAATATACAAAACGTATAAAATGAAAAACTCGCAATCCAAGACTTAAAAATAAATTAGAACACAGATAAATCACGTTATTTTAATAATATGTTAAGGAAAGATTTCCTTTCTTTATGTACACGTGTATATTTATAAATGTGATATTTTAATGAAATACGTCCAATCCGATCAAAATTCTTTTAGAATTATTATTTGGATATTCAGGAAACCATACACACTATGTTTTGAATGAAAATAATCATTTAATATAAGTTCTGATTAAATGATCAATGGGTTGAAAAGTTTGCTGATAACTAATTATCTAAAAAAGTCTGTCAAAAAATGCATCCACGTTGCAAAGATTTATGTTCTCTATTTTTGGAGTGAACATTTTCACATTATGTTGATAAATATGACCCACTGTATCCTAAAATAAAGCATATGTATCTATACAGTGTGAAGACACCCATTTGAAAAGTGGAGTTTTAAGATCTCTGCAATGTGAAGGTATGATTGTTTTGAAAGATTATTTTTTACGAGACTGAAAAAATTTCTCCAACCAATGAGCATCCAGTCCTGTATTTTTTTATCTATGTTACCGGGGTGAGACCTGTCAAAAAAACTAATTAAACCACAGAATTACAAATTAATATAACTATTAAACCATTGTTCATGAAAGTGTATCATTTTTTCATTTCATGATATAATATTAAATAACGTAAACGACAAACTTTTATAAATGACTAGGAAAATAAACAAGTCTTTTATTTGTCTAAGCCGTGTCAAAAGCTCATTGATTCAAAAAGCTATACACAAAAATGTCACAGAGTTAATGCCATGTCATAAAGTACCAAGATAATTATTTTATTTTTGTACATTTCAGCCTTTTGAGGCAGTTGAGCTCTCGTGTTAAACGATTGTTAGCAACATCACATGGTTCTGACTATACAAATGTTTGACATATATATTAATTTAGCAACGGGGTATTCACGTGTTGACAGTTACATTTCAATAAAATGGCAGACTAAAACTAAAAAAAAAAGAATCCTAAATCACACGACAGATAGAAAAAAATCTAACACAAATAAATGTTTTATTGTAGTTTGAAACAAATTACTAAGTAAGCTTTAACAGCGTAATATTTTACGCATGCATTGAGCGTGTGCTTTTTTATTCACAAAGTAGTATATTTTATTAGTATATGTAAATTATATTTCGTAATGTATGAACATATACTTAGCCGTATGAAGTATGACAATGTGATATATAATTATAAAAATAAAATAAATAGAACGTATTTACATAACAAAAGAAAGACATCGAAGTTATTTAGAAATTATCACTTTAAATAAATAAATAAACCTAATATTTGACTTTGGAGTGGACATATTTCTTCTTCCGTATCCGCTTCCCAAATAGAGTAAATATACATCACATGCCGCTTTCAAGAATCCCATCCATGTTATCAACCAGTACTCTTGCACCTTCCCAAGTTATACCTGCATTCCGTACATATCTCTGAATATATTCAATATATTGTATTTAATGGCACCAGTAGTCAGTCAACTTAAAGAGTAGGCAGGTTAGGTTAGGTTAGATTAGATAGTATGTGACCGAGCCAGGTCTAGCGTCAGCTTACTGAATTTAATGAAAATTGTAAATGAATTAAATTGAAAACTTTTTTATTCAGCTGATCTAAAGGGCAGGCTGTAAACAAAATGAAGCTACTATTATTATACTACTTTTCGGTTAATTTCTATTTAAACCAGAAATAGCTTAAGCATGCTTTTCGAATTAATTTAATTCGTACATCTAATGGAAAAAAAAACTTTAAAAAACATTATGCCAGGGCTCTATGAACGTACTACAGTGGAACTTACCTCTTTGTATTTGAAGTTTTTAGCGCGCGATATAATAAAAGTAATGAATATTTATTTACCTGACGGTAAAAACGCGCGGCGGCCATATTTGGCGATAAAAGAAAATTCTCCCGCTCTCAAATTGTAAACAAAAACCTCTCAAAGCTTTATGAAAATTAACGTAGCCATTTTTACTAAGAGTATTGTCGCTCTGAGGAACGGCTGAAAATCTAATTTTGTTTTTATATACTTGCTTACCTTTAATTCGTAGTACTTTCAGTGAAATGTGATAACTTAAAAAGAACTTTTCACCATAAAATACAACCAGCATTCATAGATAATATTGTATAAAATTTAACTAGACATTGTAATTGATTTCATTTAACTATAATATTATTATTAATTATAAGTATTCTTTAAAGCTTGGAATTAAATATTCTTTTGGACTAAACATAAAAAAGTATACTAGATTTCAACTGCGCATACAATATAAGTTTAAATTAAGTTAAGTTTAAGTTAAGAGGTGATATTCAAGCATACAAATTTTCTTCGGGCTTAATTACAAACATATTTTTTCATTTAAAAAGCTTTTTAACGTTATTTATTAACAAATAATTATTAAGACTATCTTGAGCACTTGCTCGTTATTCAAATAGTCATTTCAATGAAGTTACAAGCAATCAACGCATGATAGCTATTTAGCTTTAATTATTTGCCAAAAAATAGCGTTAAAATAGGTTTTCGTAAAATTTTGCCATATGAGGCATATGCCATATGGCAGTAAGTGGATGATGTGTATTTTATAATATGATAGAAATATCATGCAACCCAAATTATTGCTGAAGTTTAAGACTGAAAAAGTCCTAGCTTAGTATTGACAAACTTTATTAAAGTTCACTTTTGATAGATTTATTAAAATATTTACGCATCAAGTTTGAATATGTATAATTAGAAATGTAATAAAAATCTATTTTTATGTACAGTTGTTTTGTTTAGTAAACGTATATGAAAAGGAGAAAATTATGTAATGCATTAAAAATATCACACCCATCTTTTATGTCATTTGATTCAGGCGGTGTATATTTCATTTCGATAAAAGCTAAACAGGGTGAGTAGCATATTTATATACGGGTAGAAATGTGAAAATGTAGATTAGCGCTGGCAACACTACGCTAGGCGGCGTCCGAAAAATAATACAATCATTTCATTTTTATGTCGGCGAACACGCGACAAATCCAGGTCGGCAGAATGAAAATGAACAGCTATCTAGCTTAGGCTTATCTGAGCCGGCGTGAGAGCAAGGTGACGGAAAAGCAAATAAAAAAGGCCGCCTCGGACATGCGAACCTCTCCAGTGACGCACAAATGAAAGAATTTTAATAGTATTTTGCTTAAGAAATAGGAAGCCGTTAAAAACAAATTTTTATTGAAGTCTCGAGAGCTTTACTTTAGACGAAAAAGAAATTAAAAAAAATACCTGAAAGTATCACCAGAAACATGATTTTTAATATTAAAATCGTATCAAAGGTAGAACTATGTAGGATTGATCATTTAAGATATGAAAAAAATAGTTTTAAAACTTTAAAAACACTATTTGTATATCTAAATCACGATGCAAAATTTTAAAATAGCTGGATTGAAATAGCACGTAAGTAATGGAGAGTTTTAAATTTTATACCAATATGCGAATAGCTTGACTTTTGATTTCATACGGCTTATTTGTTAAAATACGAATTGTGTATTTTTTGTGACGAAAAGTTAAGAAAAAGTCACACAAATCATTGGACATGGGTATATTGTATAAGACATATATGTAAATTAAGTTGAAAAAATGCAAATACCGGATTCAATTTTATATTTAAAAAATCCTTAGCGAATAACAAACGGATGAGCTATTTATTCTCCACCAAAGTAATACTCAGTGTGTATGTCACTTAAACAAAAAACCATATAAAAGGTAAATTTCCACTTTTCAAAATGTGTAGATATGTATTGTAATATTTTAATTTTGAATACATTTGTCATGAGTTTTTTTATTCAATCTGATTCGCACAGAAATATACATTTTAAACATGCGCAACTTAACGTGGAACTCGTGATTTTCGATTTACAACTAATCACACAATGCACGTGAATATTTAATAAACTACGAAATTATTACGTATGTGATATATTTGTAGAATTTTTTTTCATAAGAATTAAAATTGACATCTAGAAATATAATATTTGTGGAAGTTTTTTTTGGTGTGAAACAAAATCTAAAGTCACGCCACTGATTTTAGAACGCAACACGTAGCATGAGAGTTGTTTGCTAGTGTGATTATAGACGTATATATGCGGGTATGGAAATGTTACTGTTCTTACGACAATTTTATGTATTTTGTATAAATTCCAATATTTTCATACGTTTAAGATCGTTCAAAATTTGGCTTTCCAGACAAAAGCAATAACATTTGAAATATTCAGATCCACGAGATTGCAAAACATAAATTTTCAGTCAATCCTTTGATTATGTTCAACATTCAGTAAAATACTGATAATCCAGAGCTTAATTATAAACGGATTTTGATAACTGATTACCTGTAATTATAATTACATGATAATGTTGACATTTGATAATAGTCTTTCGTAGTATTTTGCTCAATATTATCAAGCTATTTACATATTTAAATTAATTCAGCATGGAAGTAAACGGTTAAAGATTATATTTAGTGACGTCAGTCTTGTGACGTGGCAAGTCAAGGTATTGGTTGTTATGAAGTCAACTGTTTTTATAATGTTTAGGCCATATAGTTAAATACTATCACAATGCTTACTTTGCCTATATATAAATAAGTAATTTTTAAATGTTTATCTAATTTAAACTCAATCTATTTGCGGTTTTAAATTACTTGAATAAAAGTTTTTTTAATCATCACAAATAGCCAGTTTCCTTATTACAATTAAAACATTACAAGTGATTGGATCAGCTACTTTCTTCATTACAATTTTATTATTTATGTTTTTTAATCATGTTCTTCTCGAAAGTGGTGTGTATAAAATCTAATTGTCGAAAACATACTAAACTACTCCAGAAATATGTCATTGAACTCTTTTAAAAATATGTTTCTTACATGAATTGGTTATCAGTCAATGTTAAACCCAGCAATCGCCGAGTCCTGCATCTTTGAATTTTTGAAATTCTTCGAGAAACACTTAACCCAAACCATTATATTAAACAAATCTGTATATTTCAGAAATACACACGAGTATTATCTGTAAATTTTCACATACATCGTTATTTTTTACCACGATGCTAAATTAGTTGAACTTTCAATTAGGTTCATAATTATTTCCGTAGTACTAAATGAAAAAACTTCGACTGATTAAAATAGTATCTCAACTGATCATCATGTTCTTGAAAATTCTAGTCAATGACAAATATAAATGTATACATTGCCTAATGTGATTATTTTCTAGTTGAAAAATCATTGGCGTTCGTAGTTATAATAAACTTATACTCGCACTCGTTTTTGTAAATAAAATCATGCTGGTATTGAAAGGGTTAAAAGTAGAAGGCTAAGAGAATAATAGAATCATATTATGTAAAAAATGAACTTAAAAGTTTTATTTATGTTTGTTATAGTTTTACTTTGTGGCGAGTAAAAAATATCTTATTGTTCGAAAAAAGCGTCACTATATAAAGTCTTCTTAATGTGATGCTTATTGAGTTATGAAAAAAGAAATGTGGCACAGCCGAAAAATTTAGTAAACAACATAAAATGCGATGAGAAAGTTGCCGAGTTTTGAAAAATATAAAGCACTCCGAAATTATTTATGAGAAACATACCATAAAAAAAGCTCTTCAAGTTAATTGAGAATTGTGTTCCGTTTACATTACATCACTTAGAAGAAGAAAGTCTTCTAATAATGGACGAGAAAAGAAAAGAAACACTATCTTTGAAATACATTATGCTTGAAAAATGGAAAAAGTTATTTATATTAAGTCAAGATATTAATTTCCGAGAAATTAGGTAAATTGTCAATTTCCACTCGCGTTTGTTTACTCTTGAATATTTTGTATTGTCGAGAAAGCTTACATTACAATAATAAACGTATGAAATTTAATAATGCATATTAATGTTTCTTTTATTCAAAACCTAGGCTACCATATTCAAAAGCTTTCAAGTTTGACTTACTATTTATTCTGTGGTTCGCTATCTGTAAACTTTTACGATGAGAAATGATAAGTGAAACTATACCAAAATTATACTTTAAGGAAGTTTATTTGGTTTTAAGCTTAATTAGATTAAACGAAAAGGGACGTAAATGATATTTATTATAAATAATACTATATGTACAAGTATATAACTATAATGTTAAATATCAGTAAATGGATATTTATTGGAAAAACGCCAATAGACAACAATATCTTCCAGCTGCGTAATTTCTGCATGGGCATTTCAAAAGACATTGAAGCGCCAAACTTTTAAAGATTTATACAAATCTGTTAGAATAAAAATTAAAAGAGGCTTTGGAAACCCACGACTATGAATGAAAAATACATGATATTTCATGTAGTGTTTTTGTTTATTTTCTGTTCTAGATACTATTTGTCATGAAACTTTCTACATGTAGTTCGATGGAATTTGTTTGAATTCAAATGTAAAAATCTAAAAGTATTATCATGGTTATTATTAGTGAATGAAATAACTCTCAAATATATAATGCGACATAAGATTTGGACTTATTTGGCGTAAAGTGAAATAGCTTTTAGACTTAAAATAAACCGCGTTGAAGTTTAAAACGACAAGCTGTAAGCATCTGTGCAAAGAAATAAAACGGATGCGACATCGTTTTAAGTCGCATTGAACGTTAAGACACTTCACATTCCCCTGCAAAACGAAGTGCGGAAACATCTATTATTTAGATCTCATCCTTATCTTTTGCTATAGATTTTTCTGCGTCCAATGGAAGAATGAGTCAACTCACCCCTACCCTGTGTTAAGTGAAAGCGCTTGAAAAATGAAAACGTTCTATCATCCCTGTAGTCGGCGGAAGTCGTCCGTCCGGGTATTTATTGTTCCAACTGCACACCTACTGAAAAAAAGCTCGTGTGTATATAAAAAAAAAACACTTATTTTTTAGCGCTGGAAAAATAAACACGCCACAGGGATGTTTAACCAATGATACATACCCCATATCGGTAAATGAAAAATTATGTTTCAAAGTTTTTATTAAATATGAAATGTGAATATTATGGAGTGGCTGATCTATGAATTTTCAATTTCGAATGAGGCTTTAATATTTTAAGGGAACTGATTCGAAAAAAAAAGATGATTTTTAATTAAAATTAATGACGGTGTATTATGTTTACAGTATACAATATGTATGAAGATATGAAGAGTCAAACAAATAAGTCAAATTCTCGACTGCTAATAAAACTATTATACAAAATTACAAAGTCTCAATTATGCAAATGATATATGTATAATACTTTATTTTCAATCACAAACAGGTCACCTATCACAAAATATCTGTTATATGATAGATAAAAATTCTCGCATATCTATTTAAAATTGTTATGATACGAGCATTTTATATTTACAAGCTTTAAAATCTTATCTTACATTCATAAGATATGAAATTAACAATGAACTGTCACTTCCCACAATATTTTTTATAAAGCATAGATATATATATACATATATATTTAATCATGTCTGATCCAAAAGTAGAGCATGTGGATCTACACAGCATGAATACATCCAGATCTTTGCAATATGAAGTCAAGTTTTGATAGATTTTTCATGAGAATTAGTTGTCAGACAATTATTCAACATAATTTTCGGATTTAAAAAAATACAGAGGTGAGAATCAAGCCCAAATTTCCCAGATTGTAAGGAGCTAAGGCATGCTAACTTCTACATTACCGGGTAGACATAACATATTAAAGACATATTTTAACATGTTTATAAATACAATTCAGATTTAAATACATTCTCTATTTAGCTCCAATTGGATTTTACTTTAAAGAAAACTCTACTTTATAACAGTATAATAATTACATACATGGATTTATTATCAATTATTTTATAAGTTAAATTTGGTTTGTTTGTATTTCTATCGTATCATTTAAAATGTCTGTTTGAAAACTAATTAGCTGATATGGCTATGATTTTAACCTTGTTGGAATATTTAACTGAAAAAAGAATACTAAATTTCCGATAAAATTGTTTTTACAAATTATAAAATAAGCCATAAAAAATAAATAATAAATGATAAAGATAATTTTGATGATCCGATGAAAAGTTTTTTAAATTCAAGTATTCGTGTACTTAGAGAAAAATAAACAGTATTTTGAAAGTTTGGTGAAAACTGAGTTTTGTTTAGTGTTTAGGGTTGACGATCCCTTTACCAGCGTAGAAGTTAGCCCTACTAACCCACTGCCGTGATATATGACTTTATCCCCTGAAGCCTAGGGTGGCAAAGAGTGGCTCGAGCAGCCTTACTCTACGAGAGGTGTTCTAAGAAAAATGTCAACGGACAAATTAGTTTAAATCTGTTGTTTACTGCTATTTCC
Source organism: Rhyacophila evoluta (assembly GCA_022683975.1). NCBI lineage: Eukaryota > Metazoa > Arthropoda > Insecta > Trichoptera > Rhyacophilidae > Rhyacophila > Rhyacophila evoluta. Next base: position 9,337 of record JAGVSQ010003798.1, read on the forward strand.
TTAATAATTTTCTTGGAAACTATGACTTGTAGAATTTTCTGATTATATTAAATACCTGACATTAGTTGGAATTTGTTGATTTTAGTCAACAAAATTCGTGACCTAGATTATACAACCTTTTAGCCGTATATAATATAGGCTTAGGGAGACAACATAAATTGGAGCTTACATCGTATATAAACTTTACAATAATCTTTTAAGAAGTAATATGGATATAATTAATACAACTGAAAAAATCTGATCTAGAAAATACAGAGACTTTGTTATTACTTTTACATACATGAATAAAGCAATGAGAGAGTATACCCAAAGTAGATTTAATGAACATATTAGTCTATTGAGTAGAATTTCAATTTACAAATCAATTGATTACTTTACTTATATACATACAATACTGATGTTGGTTGAGACATCGTTCGTAAATAATAAAGAAAGTTCATATCTGCAGATTTTTAATAATGATGTATTAACTGAAAAAATCGTAGACGAGACCAATTATTTTTAATAATATTATAATTAATCAACTAATAAAGCTACGTAATCTGAAACTTTCTGATACGTTCTATTTCAGTTTTATTCGACTTAAAACTTTGTTTGCGAATCTTTCAGGTTATAGTGTTAGTGCTTAAAATATGGGATATATAACGAGGAAAGTAAACTGAGTATTAGATTAGAGAATCGACATAATTCAATTAATGATAGTTCGAGTGGCAATATGTAAAAAGTATCATGGTACACGAGTCACAGAAATGAAAAAATTGAATATGGTTATAAACAGTAGCGTATCTATTGCAGTTTTCTTAGAGCGGCACGTAATTTGGGGCGGCATTTTTGGGAGAAAGTAAAATTTCAGTTCACGCCAGAGCTAAAAAATGAGTAGAAAAGAATCGAATACTTGGTATCGGATTCTTACAAGATAAGTATTTGGTACTTACGAGTACTCAAAAGTAACGAATGTAAAAAAGACCACCCGAGGTAGCAAAAACTCTAGGTACGTCATTATGTCATCGAAAATCTATGATCGTGATGAATTATTATATTTCAATAAATTTGATTATAATTTTAGAGTAAATGAAATTGTACTTTATGATAGAATTAGCAACATTCACTTAATAATTTGTTAAATGGTACAAGAGAAGATTTTTCGATTTTAAAAATGTAATGCATAAATGATTGCAGTTAAAATACTCGTATATTAAAAATCTCGCATAAGTCGATAGTGAATTCAGTCAAATAAATTGATCGTAATCAAATGAGTATTTAACGATACGATAATTAATCATTTGGAATTCTAATCTTGAATTCTATTTAGAATTTAAAATCAAATACATCAAGCACCATCAATCAAAAATATTAATTGATAATTTTGAATTAAAGATGAGAAAATGTTCAGAATACCGACATTTATCTGTCTCAAAATGTTACAAGTGGTAGTTTGTGGTTATTTTAGAATGAATTTTTAGATCCAAATTGAAACAACTACGAAAATGCCCCAGAAATAACTAAAAACTTTTATGTATTACAATGAGAAAAAAATAAATAAAGTAATATAAATAATCGCAGAATTTCATTAAAATCTACAAAAATAAGACGTACATACAGTAGAAATTAAACCTGCATAAAATATTATTTCCTAGTTATCCCAGAGCTGTGTTTTTTGAGTTGTTACACTTTGTAACTGAGATTATAATACATGTTTTTTTATACTTTTTTTTATAAATACATCTTGTAGAGGTAAACCGAATGTTGGTTGTTGTCGCGAGTCGCTGATTCGGTAAGTTGGGAATGCGTCCCAAGAATTCCTCGGTAGGCGAAATACCACCGAGCCCCAGTTAACGACTTGTCATTCTGGCCGTCAGGGTTGTTGGGACTTACACCTTTGTTTAATTTAGGAGCACAGGGCGCCTAATGCGACGCTTAATTGCGCCATAAAAACGATAACGGGAATATAAGGAGTCAAGGCTTTAATTGGAAGTTTTAAGTAATTGATTCTATAAGCTTAAGGAATTTATCAATTTTGTGCGGCACGAAAGTTTTTATTTTTGCAAATTGTTTGATCCTTCAAAACAACTGAATAATCAGGGTGAGATAAAGATCTTCGGTTCTAAAGTAGGGGAAGTTTCTTTTTTCAATTTAACTTTCAAATTAGTAGCATCAATTAGTGGATAACAATATAGGCACATTATTTTTTTACCATATCCACTCTTAAAGTAGTAGATATTGATTCGTTATGCAGTAAAGCTGTATTTTTCAGGAATAAAGTAAAAAATTCCATATTAATACTTGAAAGATTTTATCACAAAAATTGTTTGTCAGTGAATTGTTCAATATGTCAGAAATCAATTCAATATTTTTAAGCTAAACAGCTGTGAGATTCCAATTCTTAATATCCGGTACCAAATGACGCACACTTACATTTTAGCCATCGAGAAATCTTCTAATAAACACATTTATAAATTTAATGTTTTATTTTTTTCTTCTATTTCCATGTATAAAGATTGCGAAGCTCATGATCTTAAAGATATATTATGATAAATTATTTTTCCACTGAGACTGATCTATAAATAGTCAATCACTCAACTTATTAAGCAGCCATGTCCTTTATCTATATGAAATACATATTCATTTATATATTAAAAGAACATAAATCTCATACATTTCCATCAAAAATATTTAATTAAAATTGTGTAATTATTCATTTTACTACAAAATGCCTACACAAGCTGGGCAGTGAAATTAGTCTTTTTTATACCGTTTTTGCTCCCAGAGTGGAGCATATGGATTTACACATTTTAAAGATATCCACTCCAAAAATAGAGTATATGGATATCCAAATTATAAAGACGTCTTGATAGACTATTTTTAAAGATAATTATTCCTCGTCCTAGATTTTTAGATTTAAAAATATTCGACGGATGTGGAAATCAAACCCGTATTCCCTGAATTGTTATAGGTGCACACTCATCTCTTATACATAATTATAACTCTTTAAATTATGTACTTTCTTTTTTGTTAAAATGTACCACCTGTTTAGCCGAAATAAATCTTTTATAAGATTTTAGCTGGCTTAAATAAAATAAAAGAAAATAAATAAAATTATTATATTTAGATTGGTAGTTATCGAATACCAAATATTTGCCGTCACTGTAGATTAATGTGATGGATAGGTTACTCTAACAGAAACCTGCCATATGGTGTCTAGAAATAGTAGATAAATAAAAAATATCAGTGGCAGCGGGATGGATCTCTCCACTTGTGCGAGAAATAATTCACACTTTGAGAAAAGCAAAGAAAGCTCTATTAGACGGGAAATAGCTTTTGCACGTTTCTATTTTATTATCTTCAATATTTCTCTTACAGTTTTTATAACACTATAAAGATCAAGTATACACTTACGAAGGTAGCAAATAATTTTTATACTTCATATAATTCTCACTATCGAATATACTGAAAATATAAAGATGAAAATACACTTGTTTTTAGGTTTGTTTTTATTAAATAGTTAGAAAATACTCCCATGACCATTCATAACTCAATTACTAAATTACAAGTCAATTTGCTGAGTCAGTTTATTAGAGCAGATAAAAGTTTATTTTTGTGTAAAATGAATTTATTAATATAAAATTAATATAAAGACACGCTCGTCGTTATTAATATTTTACGACCGTCTACTCGGAATTACTACTTATAAAAAATTTAATTAAATTATACGTTTATTAAAGAAATAATGGATCTCAGCCACAGTAGAAATAAGCGTTGCTGCAGTTTTATTTAATGTCAAAGTATATCATTAATATTAAACACGTGTTATCAGATATACCAAAAACTAGCTTGGCAATAAAAATTATACCTGCCATAAAACTTTAAATTCGGTTAGTAAAATAAGATAGAATATAGACTTTATAGTATAAGTATGTCTACCACTCGTGATTTAAAAAACCTCGTAAAATAAATGTAAATTTATTAGGAGTTAGGATATTAGGAAGTAGAATATTTTCTCCCCATCTCCATGGTTAGCGTAGTTGGTAGCGTGCGCGCCTAGCAATCCAGGAAATGCGGGTTCAATTCCTCATCTGCCAAATTTAAAATATCTAAAAATGTAGGACTGAATGGCAACTGGGTTGAGCAATTGTTTGAGAAACGATTCTCGTAAAAAATAACCTGTCAAGGCAGTCAAAGTTCTGTACATTTCATTATAAAACAAATGATTGGCTAATGAATTTATTTTATTTGTAGAAGTATATTAAATATAGATTTGGTATACATCAAATAATAAAGAAAATGACAATATAGTTCTACAAAAACAATCAAACTATTGTAATATGACGATCTATATACTGGTTCATAGTTACTATAGATTCAAATTATACTTTGTCAGAAACAGACAATCGAAATAATTTTTGGTTTATCAAGCTCCTGTTATTTATAATAAGATTATTTTATATTAAACAGCATTCTATTTTTAAAATGTTTTATATAGGATCAATATTTTGAAGGAATCATAAATGTAATGGCCGAGTAAAAAGTATCCGCTTATAGATAATTCACAGAAGCTACCTGCAAATAATGTGTATGATAATAAATTAAATGAATATTCAAAGCTTTTATTTATTAATGGAACTTTTTGTAAATAAAATATACGTAAAGATTATAATTAATCAAATCGGAGCCTGAAGAAAGATAGTATATGAAATCTAAGCATAGTATGTTTCAACAATGAATGGTTTATTTATTATTTTTAATCTGGGCATTATAAGTTTTAAAAGTTAATAATTAACGGCATTAACAGTTTTCAGTGAAAATATGTCATATAATTTGGAGATCTTGATAGATATTGTTTCACAAAAATTAATCAACAGTTCAATCCATTTGGTATCGAGTCATGGATATTTTGATTTTCTTAAATTCAACTGTGGAATTTAAAGAATACGTAATTTACAGTATCAAAGCGAAAAAACTAAGCAAAGAGCTCAAGAAGAGTGAAAATACGATAGAAATTTTTGTTTTATACTTGGTTGAAGAAAATATTTACAAAGATATTTAATTAAGTATTTTTTACATTATTGATTTCGAATTCCTTTATTTGCATGCAGTTTTATATAAAAAAGTGGGATTACGCGTATTTTGTAACGTTGAGTGAAATTATAATAACAATAATGGCGAATTTTGAATGGTAGCAGTGAAGTTATTAAGCCACCAGCTTACTTATATGGCCGTCTACAGCTATTACGACCACGCGATAAATTATAAATTCATGCTTGCTAGACGTTTATAACCCCTTTCATTATCATAAACGCGCCACCCGCGGGCCAAGGAATCCACTTGGGACCAGTGTGGATGTGGATCCCTTTTGGTGAAGACGGTTAGAGGATCGTAGACCATCTTAACCTTAACAGCATTTACTAGTGAAAGTGTTTTAGGGTTTCGGTAACCTTGGATGCACGTGAGGGGATGGAATGCAAATACGATACTTAAAGGCAATATATATTCACAGAATTTATGGATTTTTTTGTTTTTCTTTTTATGACTAATGTTATACATGCAGATCTACAAGTGAAATATGATATTATTTGTTAGAGTAAATTCCCAAATATTCTATTTTCCTCTTTTATTTAAAAAAAAGATTCCATGAAATTTTATTTAACCATAATAAAACGATTTTTGTAATTTTTCTTACATACTAATAAGAGCCTTACAAATGATTTCTTGCTGGTTATTTTTTATTATGAACAAGGATTATATAATATATGTCTCCCCGGTAGCGTAGTTGGTAGCATGCGCGCCTAAAAATCTTTGGAATGCGGGTTCGATTCCCCATCTGTCGGATTTTAAAAATTCGAAAATTCAGGACTGGATATCCACTGAGTTGAGCGATTGTCTGTCACTTCTCGTGAAAAATAATCTGTCAAGATGTGATATAACGAACATGGTATAAAAGTACTATAATATATGAGTAGAAAATTATTATTTTAACTCTATTGTATTTCAATCGGGCGAGGATTGTAGTGATAAAAGTTAAGGTGATGAATGAAATGTTCTTGTAGGAACATCACAATGTTCTATTTTTTATATGTCTGTGAAGTAAAGTATGTGGATCTCCACAATGTGAAGACATGTAACAGATTATCTTTCAAGAAAACTTCTTATCTGACAAATGCTCAACCCAATGGGCACCCAGTCCTATATTAGAGGACTTTTAAAAATAGAGTAGATATGGGAATCAAACCTGCATTTTCCAGATGCGAGGCGTGCACGCTAAGCGGTTACTGGGAAAATATATTTTCCTATTTAAAAATTAGTCGATTGAAAATAATAACACAAATAAAATCAATTTATATTTTGAAAAAATTGACAGCTTTAATTCTCAAAAGTTTTTAAAGTTACATATGTTGTCTATCAGATATATGGATACATAGGATGAGTACAAAAATACATTCTTAATATTTTAAATCAGTTCATAAATATCACAAATCTATTTTGAAAAGCTTCATTTTATTTTATTATATTCTCCCGGTATTCATATCATGGGAAGTATTGATTCTATTCTATTGTTGTATGTTTGCATTCAACGTATGTTACTTTACCCACACACATATCGATCGTCTAACCGTCCCTGGTGATTTCTTAATATGATGCATTCATAACACAGCGTGACGATGGATTGCATCTTGATTAGTGTTCTACACTTTGGAGTCAGAAGTGCATTGAAATGTAATACAATATATGTTTATAATACCAGTGTCAAGAAAGACCATAAATGATTACAAATGAAGAAATGATAGGTAACAATCAATACGATATTAGTAATAAGCATTGTATTTCAGACGAGAGAAAAAATATTTGATTAACTGCAGTGATATTTTTTAAAAACTTATTGTAAATTATGATTAAGTGGTTTTGGCCACCTAGGTGTTAAAAAAAGAAAATACAAGTTTTAATCATATATAAGTACTGATGTTTCCGAAAGTGGAACATATAAATGATATAAATCTACACAGTGTGAAAATATCCGATATGAAAGTGGAATATGAGTATTTCCATAATTTGAAAAAATGTCTTGACATATAATCTTTTCGCGAGACTTGCTTGTCAGACAATATCTCAACTTAATAGGCATCCAGTCCTGCAACATGGTAGATGTGGGAATCTATACTACGTCCGCTGAATACTTATACGAAATATAACTTATTTTTCTGCCATTTCCGCACCCCATACGTACTGTATAGCTGCCACAGGGCATCTCCAGGAATCTCTGTCACCTTCCAGCCGTTTTGCATCCACTCAGGTCTAGCCAGCATTTTTCAGTTCCGTCGAGTACGTCCTATGAATGGTATCCGTCGGTCTTTCAGGACGCTGGAATCTCACCGATCAGAAGAATAGACAAACAGAAATTAAACTCTCTGGAGGCATCCGAAGTACGTGCCCTAGCCAGTTCCAGCACCGCTGCATGACTTTTAAGATGACAGTTTCCGATGAAGTCATTTGACCCCACTCCCAGTATTCCACGCAGGCATCTGTTCTCAAAGCTCAACACACAGTATAAGAAATCTTTGTAAAGTGATATGATTCGTTACCGTATAGCAGCATCGTCAATGTGAATTCACCATAGAACTACAATAGATAACATTACAAGTGAAAATAAGAAAAATAGATTGATGTTTTTGATAAGAACTTCAAAATTAGTCAATAAAATTTTTCTACCAGGTAAAAAACATGCTGAAACTTTAAGCTAGAGCATAATGCAAATTCCTTAAAAAGCATTCATTTTGAATTCCTTTCTAACCTTACACTAAAATGAAATTATTATAAAAAACTTGACTAAGTAAATGCTGGATAAATTTTTGCGAAGCAATGATTTAAAAAAAGATCTTTTTACTAAAGTAAAATAGAGTAAAATGCGCATTTAGTAGCAGACGTTTCAAAAAAGTTATTTTTTTGCAAATAAAAAACCTTTAATTTTTTTTCTTTCGAAAATCCTGGATAGAAAACTGCATTTTCCAACGAACTAATAGGTATTTTTCAAAAGAAAATTAATTCGCTTCTAGCAGAGGGCCGTGGACTTGATAGAATATGTCATCTAGCTAATAGATCAGCGTGCCGAAGTAAACTTTTACATTTTTATCGTTGAAAGTTTTCAATGTACAAATACCAAAGATAAGGCATATCGATATATAAAAGTTACGCTACAATTCTAAAATATAAAATACTTGTAAATGACTAATTATGGAAAAGCATACTTGATATATCAAATAAGTCTTATAAGTCTAACATTCATCACGATCATATTTGACGTAACCCTCAATTTTTTAAAACTGTTTTTTTCGATAACCAGAATGTATAATATATAACCTAATACACGTTCTATCAAATGCATGTAAGCTTAAATGCCGAAATTATATCAAAAAACGATAGCCTATGAAATTTGTGTTTAGAAAAGTGGCTTCCACCTAGTCTTTTTTATAGTTTTTTTTTTAAGTAACTTATTAAATTAATATCATAGAAAGTGTATGTTCATGAACTTTAAAGTTGTGTTTATGTAATGTTTTGATTTTGGCTAAAAGTCATTGAATAATCGTTTTTATGCCTACTGTAAAATTTATTATTTATGGGTTACGTCCTTTTTATTTCCATAGTCGATATAGTCTTTGAACTCATTACATGTGGTGTTTAATACATTATGATATTAGTTTTTGTAAGCTAAATTTATACTGCAAGAATTTAAAGTTAACATTAGTTGTTATTTAGTAATATATTTTATTTTGAATCTATATTAAATATTTAATGGCTGATCTATGAGAACCATATTCACTAGCATCGTAGTTTTCTCTTTAGAAAAAAGAAAAATTATCGGAAAATTTTGCCGAGATGTCAATTAATCTCAGGTAAATGATTGATCACGGGACGCTTTCGCATGACGAGTAAATTTAATAAAATCTCTAATATTGAAACTACATTTTCAAAAAAGAGTAATTGGCATTCACTGTAAATGAAACGAAAACGTATAACACCATTTGATTTATAGTTTCTATTAAAGAGAATGTTGAATAGAGTCAAGTTTTGCTATACTTTTAAATCCGTAATATTTATCGAAAAGTATCAATTTACATTGAAAGTGATTTTTTCAATGACGGATTAAGTAGCTTTTATAATAGAAAAATATAAACTTTCCATACAGTAAGCGATGAAATTCGAAAAGAAAAATTAAATATCAAGTTGTAGAAGTCATACAGAAAAAAATCCACGAGGCTTTTCTGTGGATACATCCTTAAAGTATGCCAAGGAATTATCGTTAGCTTATCAAGTATACCATAAGATTAATCAAAAAGGGTATAACGTGTAGAAATCAGCGATGTTTTCAGTAATTTAGATTCTTCCGCACTCACATGATAAGAACCGGATTTGTCTCCACGATTCAAGAAATACAAATGTCTTATTCCGCATGAGAATCCCTTTTCTCTCAACCGATGTATAATAAAAAGGTTTAGTTGTGTAGAATGTGTAATTGGTTCTCTAAAATTAAAACCAAAGAAAAAATTATAGTTGGTAGACAAAAATAGAGAAGTTTTTCAAAGTAGACCAAAATATTGAGATTGAGTGAAGATATTGAAAAATAGCTACCAGAACTACGAAGTAAAATTTATTATTGTGTATGGTTAAGAACTGTTTCAATAGTTTAGAATCAATTTGTTTTCTCAATCTGCGACTCTGTATATATAATATTTATCAAACTTTGAATTAACGTTCATTATATTGATTGTGGAAAGGAAAAAAGACGTAACCCTCAAATTTTCAAAATCGTTTTTATTCGATAACCCCAATGTATACAACTTAATACACGTTCCATCAAAAAGACGTAAGCAAAAAATGTCAAATTATATCTATATTTAGAATTTAAATTTACAAAAAAAGATAAATAAAACAGGGCTTCCATTTAATCAATTTCCCTGGATTTTCTTAAATAATTTGTTAAATTAATATCATATTGAGTGATTGAAACACCAGTCTTAGTCTTCATGCACTTCAAGGTTGTGTCTATGTAATGCTTTGACTTTGGCCAAAATTATCAAAATACGTTTTTGGGACCTCCTGTAAAATTTGTTCTATGTGGGTTACATTCTTTTTCCTTTATGCAGTCGATATTGAACATATAATAATTCAACTGTAAAATAAGTTTTTATTCATGACATGACGCTATATTTGTATACGGTCAAATGTAATGTAATATTCAGTACTTATATTTTTTATGAAATTTGAATATAATTTTGACAGAGTAACTATACACAATCTTAGGAAATCACTCAGCGATATTGACTTGTAAGACAAGTTGATCTTCGTTTAACCTCAAGCACTCTCTCTAATCAGTTGCTTTTTCAACAACGTCATTCCATTTCGGTGTATACAAACGTGTATCCTTGAATACGTAGAGATTTATGAATATTCTGAAAGTTAATTTAATGAATATTTACACAATTTTAAATACTTTAACATGTTATCTTGATCATGATATCACACCCAAAATAGTAACCGACAAGAATAATAAACGTATACATATTATGATATGCTAACGTCCAACGTAAATTACGACATAATTTTTTAACTTTCTATTTCTGACAATTTCTAAATAACTCGATTTTTTTTTTATTTTCTGCCTTTCATAAATCAATTATTTCACCTTCTATATCAATAATCTACGCAGTGACAAAAAAAAGTAAAGCGCATTGATAGAACGTATAAACTATACCTGTTTTGGGATATTCATAGTAATACTTTTGTTTTTTTGCTATGTTCGCATCGAACGTGAAGTATATTTAAATATGTGTGAATGTATACACATAATATCTTAAGAAATTATTTTTCGAGAGTTGGTAATCAAACGATTCGTCAACCCAATGAGAATCTGGTCACATTTTCGGATGCTTATAAATCCAGCAGATGTGTGAATCAAAACCGCATTCCCCAAACGTAAGGCGTGCGTGCTAACCCCTCGGCTACCGAGGAGTGCTACTCACAAGTTATTTATTATTATTCAGCATTAAACATTTTTTTTCAGACTAGGATTGTATTTTACTTAAAGATGTCAATGAAATTCACTTCGTAAAAGATTTAATATCAAAGGTACATAAAATAATTCATGCCAACATATATGTTGGCAGAGCAGACAACGTCACACTTTAAAAATGATAATTTACGTAAAATGTGTTAAAATGTTTACTTACAATTCTCTATCGTCTGAAGACGGACTATGCGGCCACTTGTCACTGACAAAGTGAAACTGCGATGCTGGACCTGGCTCAGCCACATATTGCGGATGCCACAAGCAATTCTGAACCAGACCTGCTTATGTTTTAAGCCGACCGGTCGTCGGCGTCCCGGAAGGTCGCTAAATACTATCTATAGAATGTATT